>VYYJ01004241.1:0-13937 GCA_021029165.1 Cyphoderus albinus
GAAAAGTGAATTTTCTCTTTCAACGCAAAGATAATTTAAGAACTTTAATTTATTCCCTGGTGAATCCGTCATCAGTCGAGGTCCCCTTACCCTGTAGAAAGTCGCTTTTCAAAGTTCAAAAAGTAAAAGAAATGGGAAGAGGAGCAGCACTTCGCTTTCTATCTAGTGAGAATAATTAAAGACGAAATGGGAGGACAGTTGAAAAATGCATATTTATATACTGTAAATTTCATTCACTGGGGTCAGGTAAGGGAGTAGAAAAGAAAGGCATTGATTTATTCTCGAGACTCATTCAAGACAGTTTTCATTTCGATTAACGCATTCCTCCTCCTTTACAATCAAACCACGGCTTTTACATTTTTCCTTAATAGTCGGCTTATCTACTTTGCTTCTCTTGAATAATGTATTGAGTTTCGTGATGTCCTCAATGTTTTCACTCCTTTCAAAGGGGAAGAAAGGGAATGAAGTAAAACCAGAAACCCATTTTCAACCAACTTGCTCTTTTCTAGCGATTTCTTCGATTGTGCAGTGAAAGCAGGATTAATTTCTTTCTCAAGGAAGTCCTTATGTCAAAGGGTTACGCAAGGCGGGCCACGAAAGAGAAAAAAGTGAATTAACCCATCTTTTATTATAAACATTTCTTTAATTCAATATCGAATCACCAGACATTCTTCTCAGCGCTTGTGGCAAAGATGATCATTGTTCATGAATGTAGGAATTTATTAAGAGAAAATTTATATTTCCTCGTCCTTTTCATTTTGCTGTTTACTCGTTTTCGCCTGATTTCTGATTTTCAGGTATCCCAATTTTCCAATGAGTGGGCGAGTAGCCGGTCGAATGAATGTGTGACTGTGCAAAAAGTGAACGAGGAGGCAAATGTTGGGTTGCGCTGATGATGAACCAGTTCTTGATGGCAAGCCTGGCTTTTTCCGCTGTTTTCCCTTCTGAGTTTTTCACTAGATCTTTTGATGTCTGCTGGCATTGACTCTTCTTGATTCCTATTCAAGATAAAATTTCAGCAAGCTCAACTAAGCGGAAACTTTTTATTGATCATGGGCCTTAAACGAAGAAGCTCCGCTGTACGACGTCTCTCTAAATATTTCTAGCAAAAAAGAAGAAGGCAAAAGAACAAAAGAGTTAAAAAGGGAAGACCCAGAAAAATAAATTCTTGCAATACGATATACCTATCCACAATTAACATTATAAACGTTACGGTTCACTATTATTCTTATGCACATACCTTTCTCAGAGTGTATTTATGGGTGATGCGAGACCCTTGTGCTTGCCTTGGACGTATATTGCCTGGAGCAAGCAAGTGGGAAACCGGAGAATTCATGTTCAAATACTTACCAAACATAAAGCAGAAGAATGCAAATGAGGGTGAGTCTTTCCTTTTTCTGTTTGACTCCCGTATCATCTCTCGACTGATGCAGCCATCCGTGCATGTGTGTTTGTAATATTTTTGTTCCTCTTACTCCAACTGACAAAATGAGGAAATTTCTTGCCTGGTTTTGGAATATGTAGGTGGATTTAATATCATCTGCCACTATTTGCCCTTCCATAACGTAATGTAATTCGTGTTCGCCTTCGTGCGAGATAATAATAGACCACCTTTGACCTTAATAAGTCAAAGCTTCGGAAGGAGGCCGTACTAAATTTCCTTAAGCCTATTATTCGAGCACAATACACTTTAATATTATGCTTTTCCCTAATGCCTTGGACTTGCGTATTTTCCGGATGAATTACTGAATTATTTTCAATGCCAAAGGCAAAATATTATGTTTCGGAATGGTGATAAGGGCCAGAATGGAATAAATTAGAGAAAATAAATAGATTCATCAGAATCAAGACTCTTGAGAGGAGCACACAAGTTGGAATTTATTAAGTCTTATTGCAATCAATTCCTTTTTTCTTACTTGGGTATTGTTAATTATTTTGAAAGTCTAGAATATAATTTAGTCAGAGAAATTTTTACAACACTAAAATAATTAAATATTAATTGATACATAACATTATTTTGTAAGTTATACAAGAGTAGTAAGTAAATTGTTATTACGACCCTGCGGTTTCCACTGGAGTAATGGTAGGTAAATGATGAGAAAGATGATTCTGAAGATTATGCCACATCTCTTTCTGACATCTCCTGAAGTGAATGCAATTTCTTGTGTAGAAAGAGGTTGTAGGCTACAACTTGTAGCCACTATACACACGCTCACTTTATATAGAATGTCACTGGAACAATTTACTTAACATAATTCCTGTAGTCACGAGGTATGAGAAGAAAGGAAGGAGGGAGAAAGTTGCTCGGTAGAAAGTTGTTCCTTGGTTGGCAGCAACTTTCCTTTCGCTGAGACCAGGAAGGAGCACATCAATATATTTCCATCTTACCTCGAATTGAGGAGGTCGAAGTGTAACGCCGACCAATCTGTAAGATTACAGAAAAAATAACGCACACAAATCAATGACAAAAATCGAGAGAAAAAATGTCAGGATGAAAAGAATAGAAAAAAATGTGTGTGTGAGTGGAAATGAGATAACAAGATGAGTTGGCAGCTAGATGTCAATGTCACAAAAGCCGTCAAAGTTTCAAACTATCGATTACGAAAAGACTAAAGAGTCATTTAGAGAATTTTGTTACCTGATATATGCCTGATGAACGTTTTCTGGGATTTTCACTTCTTGCCTCCCATGACTTTGGACAGAATGAGGATAAAAGATCGAATGGCTCATCCTCTGGGGTGAGCACATTATGCAACTTTTCTGGTCGTACCCAAATTGTTAAATTCCATGTGTTGCAGTCTTTCTCTGCGATCGAGATGCAATTCCATGAGTTTGGGAGAAAAAAATGGATGTAAGAAATAGTTTTCCATATCAACTTGCAATAAGTAATTAAAGTCATTTTCTTCTCCACTGAATGTAATCAATGGGTCAGAGAAAGCTGAACTGACGAATAAATGAGAAAAATAGAGATAAATTACCATCTTCTTCTGAGACAAAATCGATGGAAAGATTGTAACGGGGAGGAATGGTGATCGACCATCTGTCAAAAGTCAAAAGTTGGAAGTCGTAATTTCTAAAGTAAACTCTAATGTCAATAAGGAGGTACGGTAATTACCGGCATTCGTAAAAACTGTAATGATGATACTCGCGGGAGTAAAAGTTGATTGTCTCTGCACTCAAAATTTCTCTCCAACGTTTTGATCCTAGATAATCATCATCATGACATGTTAATATTTATGTTTATAAAGTTTTGAGCGAAAAATATCTATGTATATAAAATCTACAAAACACATGAACTGTTTTTGAGTGGCATAAATCATGATTAGTTACCTATTGGAGGTGTGGGATGCACACTAAAGTTGCTGCAGGGTACTTTGTTTTGAAATTGAAACGATGCAGAGTAGCTGAATACCCTTCGAGAACTGGCATGGAAAAGTAGAGTTAACTGCCGTGAAGCGGAAAACGTCATCGGCAATGCTGTCTGCTAAAACATGGAATTGGCATTTCACAAAATTACAAACGAATTCATCACAAAAGGTAGTAGTTGCGTGATTTTAATCAGAGTGAAAAAAAAATATTAAAACGTTGCACTTTTAAAATTAGCAGCCAGGAATAGTGGACTGTTGACTGTTGTTTCTTTTCTAGCACTTGACTACGTGCTTATAATGAATTTTGTATATCAGATTAAAAAAAGAAACAAAACAAAATTTGAATATTATCATATTAGGCCAGTCATTAATAGCTTTTACTTTTTAGCTCTAATATGACCGCAACAAAAATGTGTCGGTTATAAAAAGAGATTGTACTCTAGGATATGGTGATATTAAACTATTATTTTGTGATCAACGAACCGGAAAATAACCACATAAGCATCCAATTGGATTGGACCCTGCAATGAGAAGCAAATGATCAATCTGATCCATGGGAGTGTATTTTGCTTCACATCGACATCCCGAGTTCCCGCAGATTGTGCGACAGTATTTTTTCGAGCCCGGGAGTGCCACACCAGCCGTTTCATGACCAGCTCGGTGTAGAGTGAGGGACACAGTCTGATTTCCTCCCGGAAGGAAAGAATGAGCACAAACCAAAGGGAAAGTAGATAAACGGAGCAGAGGAGAATCTGGTGGACCGGCAATCGAACCTGTGGACGCGGAGGTGACTCCGTAATAAACGACCTCGCAACTCGATAAAGGCTTTACTGTTCCTTCGATAGACTCTAGAAAATTGGGAAATAATAATTATAGTCCTTAAAGTCCAAACAAGTCATCTTTCAGAAACAAGAACTAACTTTCACTAACCATCGTGAAATCGAAAAACTCCTTCAAGAAATTCGGAGTTTAAAGGGTCCTCATATGGAGACACGGTGGTCAGTAGAACGAGCCTATTATGAGATGAAGTGAATCTTTTCACTTCATTGCCAGAAGGACCACACAATTTGCCCAAACGACGATCACTTCGATCTGTACTGTTGTAAGCTTCTTCGTCCAAGTCAAATGCCTCGGTGAAAGAAGAGCAACTCAGACCACTAAGGGAATTTAAAAACGGGATTGTTTCAAACTGTGATCGATTTTACATTCTAACGAGAGAAATCTACTCACTCCCCGTTAAGTGTCGCTCATTTGAGACACAAGCTGGATTATATGTATAAGTATATATTTTTGAGTTGGTTTCATCCGTAATAATAGAAATAAAAGAGAATTGTGATACCGGTATTTGTAATTGAACACGGCCACTTGGACCACATCCGTGGGCTTTCCCCGAAACTCCAAAGCACATTTAAAGGGTTTGGATGGATTTGCTCTCTGAAGTTGAGGCGAAAGATATGAGCCAAATCCCTGCTGAAGATTTGGCCGCGTCTGCTGTTGTTGAAGGTGTGACAAGTCTTTTGGAATAATCAGTCGAAACACACTTCCTCTCGTTGTCAGCCCATCAAAAACATGACCGCACGTGATGGGAAAAACTCCAGCAGCTGCAGCTTCTGTAGAAGGAGTTAATGAAATGCTCTTTATAGTCACGACGCAGTGAGGCGAGATGAAAATAATAAAGAGTGTTGTTTCTGTATGCTCCTGCTATCTTAATTATTATTTATTCCCATCAGCAATTACCCCGATACATACCGAAAGAAGCTCTGGGATATCCCAACGGCTCCTCTGTGTTGTCATCGTCATTGTCTTCATAACTCGGTAGATTAAATAGGGGAGGCTGCTGAGGTGACAGTGGTGGAGGGGCAGTATACAGGATTTGTGGTCCATTATTATTTTTATTATTATTGTTATTATTGCTATTGCTGAACACCCCGGGGTTTCCTGATGCTTCGTAGTTGCTGTTGCCATTTCCATTTTTCAGTATGCTACTTCTAGTTGGAAATGGTGAGTTCATAACCTTAATACCATCCGTTGGCAATGCCGCGCCGCCGGAGCTGGGCGATGACGAAGATGATGAGGCGAGTCTCTTTCTTCCACTGTGAATAAATTGGACGGAGGCTCGGAAGCCGTTGTAAAGGTAAGGTGACACTGTCGATCCACTACGGAACTCGATCAATGCCCAACCCCCTTCGACTTCCACTGATATCTCAGACTCACGGCATAATGTTCTCCAAGGAGCATCCAAGATTTGCCAGATTCGACACATTCCGCTTCCAAATTGCAACATGATGATTAGAGCACAGACTGTAAGCCAAATTAGAAGGGAACAAAGAATGAAGAACAAATAAGTGCAATTATACACTCTCATAAAACCGAAATTAGAAAATTTGTTAAGGAACGTGCCGAGTAGGCGGTTGTGGGATACTCTCTTCCATTGCTCTGCTCTATAAAGCCTCTTCAATTCGAGAATTGTAAAAATAGACCGAACACACAGCCACATCTTCTACTTCATTTTATCACTCCCTGCAATTTTGGCACAATCGAACTGGACATCTACCACCAGGAGCTTATCATTGCCATTTAAGAAGCACCGAGTAGCAAAACAAACCGTTTTACTTAGACAGGTTTTTTTGTACATTTTTTTCATTCGATGTTAACAGAACATTGAAAATTTAACAAACTGAATGGCTACTGCATATTTGAACAGTAGATGATGATAAAAGAGAAAAGAATTGCACAAGTTCCAGAGATATCCCTAGCCGAAACATTGAAAGTCATCGCAAACGCTAAACTTAGTTTATCTTCGTGGTCATCCATCAATGGTCGTAAGTGTAAGGCACCCTCCATGCCTTGATCCATAAAAGGGATATTAAAGGCCGAGAGACTTTTTTCATCTTCTATTCTGCACTTGCACTAAATATGTATCATGGTAAAGCATCGGCTTTGGCGGCGTTCTCTTCATGGGTGAGCCGAGTACGTATAGAAAGAACGGAGAAGAGAAAAGTCGGGGGAAAGTTATATTGAATAAATGAGAAAGAATTGAGAAAGTTTGTGTCGGTTAGTTAAACTTTATTAGAAGACGAACTAGAATTTTTTCTTCAGTGCCATTTTTATTATACGTTATTTGTGCCTTAAAGTAATAGTAGCACGCAGTAATGACTCTGTATGTGTACCTACGTCGATCTGTAGAAAAACGAATGCCAAAAACTACTCCATTCCATCCGTTTTACATTTGCGGCATCCTTTTACTCTTCTAACAAGAAGAGAGACTAGCGCAAAAAAAAAATTACTCTCTTTTTGCTCTCTGTTACACATTCCTGCCTCATTTTTCATGCTTGGATGCAAGTGATTTTGCCAAAAAGAGAAGTATTATTATGCGGTTTCTCGTTGTTGGCGTTATTGCGCCTTTGCTTTTAATGTAAAGATTGTTCTATTTTGCTGGTGTAGAAATGGTAGGGTAATGTATGTATGAAAAATACACAGTTCAAGTTATCAGAAAATCGTCGACGAACGAGACTTTGAAAAAAAGTCGCTCGTATGTTGCATTCTTGTACTGTACAAGTACAGTTTTGGGTGCTCGTGAATTGAATACGAAATGAGTGGATTAAAAGGAATTTGTGTTTGGCGTTTCGTGCCCGGCTTTTCATAAAGAATGAGCCAAGAGAAGAAAGGAAAAACGAGTAAACTGAATATCGTAGATGTAAGAATTTCCGTTTGCTTTCTTTACTGGTTGACATCCTCCAGCAGTTTGCGTGTAGTTTTGGAAAACGGAGTTAACAAGGAATAAAATAATTAGGACTGTTGTACCATGGGGTGGAGATGAAAACGGAACGTGAATCGTGGGAAGACGAGGGGAAAATCCATTGGAATTTTCAAGAAGTTAGTACAATGGATGCTTATAGAACATAATAAAATTTAGTACTCACGGCGGAGGTGGTAAACTCAACCAATTGAAGTGGACTCTGATGCTGTCGGTTGTGAGATTTGCATTGAGGATGTAGCGGCATCTTCGGTATGGAGGATAGATTCCTGGAAAACCGGGCGATGTTAGGACGCACTGGTCCGCATTCCAACAGCTGTCAAATGTCCAATCGCACACTGTCCAAAGTTCAAAATTAAATCAGTACAAAAGTTTGGATTTACTTTTAATGAATGTTTAAAGATAATAATTTCGTGACGCGAGAAACTTTGCATCTAATGTGTAAACAAATCACTGTTTAGTTTATTCCTTCGCCGTATACGAATGATGCTAATAGTTAAAATGTCATAGTCATTATTATAATGATGAAGGATGAGTACATAAGCAATTAAAACGGAGACGAGCGGAGCTGCAAGATGCTAAAAAAAAACTAATTTCTTGTATTTTCTCTCACTACCCCTACCAACTCAACCACTTTGACATGAAAACATCGCAGAAAGTCAATCTCATTTGCATACGACGTTTTGAGAAAACGAAGTTAATGAGTTAGTTCACATCACATCGCTTCTTCCCATCATGAATTCGAGAGCGAAATGCAGACAATGAAAAAACTAGAGAAATCACGATGCTGCTGCCGACGATGGTGTTGATAAGGGCAGTAAGAGCCGAGTGGGAAACGGCAGTGTGGGCGGTTGGGAATAGAGAATAAGAGAATTCATTCTGCACAGTTTAGAGTAAGAAAGACAGAAAATGTTTGTGCAGGGGTGTAATATGTGTGTGTGATGCAGTTTTAGGCTAATTTCAGCAGAAGGAAAATTAGAGAAGCTCGGTTGAATGAGTCTGGAGTAATAGGAAAAAGGAAAATGAATGAATGCATGTATTTTCTGTTTTTGTTACGAAAAATGACTGTGACTCCGTGTCTTATTCTCTCTCTTCAGTTCCATCGCTGACATACTACAAGTCGTATATTTCTTTCTGTGGTTTTCGGTCTCCAGAAATGAGCGTACGGTAAAAGAAGCTCTAGTATAGCTAAACACACATAACACACAGCTCCTCTTTTTCTCTCCTCCTCTTCCTCTAGTCTTTGTTCTTTCACTTGCTTGCGCCAAATAATAATAGATAAAAGTATGCACACCATCTCATCAGCGTAAAGTTTGGCAGAGTGCGTTTTATACATTCTTGTACGGAGAATGAGAGTAGGAAAAGCAACAGCAATTTCAGTGTAGAGGAGGGAGAAAATCCTTGATGAGTGAGAAAGATGAGTATGAGGACGATCGTGAGGGAAAGTAAACTCTTGTGCCAAAATACTAGGAAAGTAGCAAGGGACATAAAAGAGGAGAAAATCTTCCCCACTTTGGTTTGCAGAGTAAAGCATACAGACACATACACAGTCACACAAACAAGAAAGTCTCAAAATGATAATCAACGATTTGACTATGCATGAAAAGATGGGAAAAGGTGGAGGAGAGTTAGGGAAAGAAAGTCAGGAAAATATCTCACTGCCGCCAACAAGAAGGAAGCAGAAGGCGATAGTCATCCAAAATTTTGAATTAACAATCAGAAAATGAGCAAACCCGTCTTTGATTTCGTTCCACTTGGTGATGTAGCTTATACATGTAACTAACCAAGTGAGATGTAAATACATTTCTATGCGAATGGAAATAGTTTTAGAGAGGGTAGTAGAGTATGTGAATGGTGGTAATAGCCAACATATTTCCGTTCCTTCATCTGCGATAACAATTAAAAAGTATGAGAGGAGATGAGGATCAGATGCCGAGAAGGAAAACATATTCCTTTCAAAAGCGCTAGTTTCAGCTGAAAATCTTATTATTAGCGATTCTATAGTTTAATTGCGTTAGGCATGTACCTTCTTCATAGAGGTCTGCTTAGGTATATATTAACAACCTCTTTCTCTTATTTTACCCTGTTGTAAAAGACGATTATGTGAAAGATGTTACCCTACACTTTTTACATTTTCTTTAAAGTTCATACTGGAAACATTTTGGTGCAGGACTGATCATATAACTTCCTAGAGGAGAGAAACCCCGTTAATGTGAATCACCAGAGGAAGAGGCAGCAGCACACTCAAGTGTAAAATCTTTACATTAGCTCAGTTAGCAGCTAATATGCACACATAGATATTATACATGGTTTAGAATGTTGGTTTGGTTGAAATATTATTCTGCTCCGAGGTCGGAGAAAAAGCATGTCACACTTGAAGGAACTCACAGCTGCCGTCTCCAAAATGAATGAAACGTGTAACAAGGGATGCACAAAGGAGGAACTACGCTATCACGAGCTTTTAATGAACTCTTCATCACTTCTCATCATGATCAAATTTATTTTAAATTCGCCTATATTTTCTTGGCTTAATTTTTTCAAAAGTTCAGATGTGAATAACTAACAAAAAATAAAACAAACCTGAATGAGGACGGAGTCGACCTCCACGGCTAGGATTTCCAACGTATGGATCGTCCACTGAGGAAAAGCTCACGTACGCAACCAACGTCGATCGGCTGGTTTGCATGGCAGTGCTGTAGAATGGAGCAAACGGAAATTGATATTATATCACTTTCATCTTCATTATCTGCACGGCGATCCGTTACAAAATACTTTAGCTTGATTCAGATTGGCGGTGGATGTATTGTCTTTGTCTACGGTTAACAACATCGTAGTTGAGCATGGTTTTCTCTTTCCTGTAAAAGTTTGGGTACTAAACAAGGGAATGACTGATGTGATCTAATCCTTCCCTCCTTTCCCGCTATTGCAATCGTAGTCATTTGTGCGATGGTTAGAGAGTAGTCATCCACCGCATCCCACATATCCACAAATATGTCCTAGTCTCTTCTGACAGAAGAAACTTATCAATTTACACACTGTCGTGCTCGCATGAGTGCTGCTCTCAATTCCGCTTCCTGGTGCCGTCTCTCTTTGGAGTAGCGGCTTAAATGCACACACACTTTACTTAATCAATGTCAAGTAGGGCGTGAAAAACGGAATTGTCAAGTAGGACACCAGAGCGGAGTGGAGAGGCTGGCGCTCCTCGCTTTCTTCTTTTTACCCAGGCAGGCTTTTTAAGGGAAATAACCCACACGAGATTTTAAAGTTTACCTTTACTTTGTTTTTTTGTAGCTTTGCTTACCACTCACTCACCTAGTGCAGAAGGACGTGTAAATTTATCTGGAANAGATTTTAAAGTTTACCTTTACTTTGTTTTTTTGTAGCTTTGCTTACCACTCACTCACCTAGTGCAGAAGGACGTGTAAATTTATCTGGAATGTTACCACGTACCAATGTATTTTTAACAAAGAAAGTAAAGCGTTATTTTCATGGGTTTTAAGTATTTTTTGGGTGAAAAAAAAATGAGCCAGTTCGAACTCGGCCCGACGTTTTTTGTACTTGTGTTCGTAGACTTTTTCATAGTTTGAAAAATGTAAAGTGGTTTGTGTAGGTATAGGTTGCTGTTAAAAAATCCGTTTCTTCCTGTTTTCCTCTTTCTTACATGCCACTGCATCCTCTGTGCATATCAACTTTAATTCTGCTCCAGTGTCCAACTAATTCCTTGTGACGACACCCAAAGGGATACAACTTTCTTTGTGGGTGAGAAACGGTATGAAAAAAGGAAATTCAAAAAGAAAAAGTTTTGCCTACGTCGTAGGATGTACATCTCTGGAAGAAAGTGTGCATCGCCACTTTCCATACTACACATGTCCATTTACGTGTGTCATGTTCATATTATTACGCATTTAACTCGATATGAAAATAATGCACGGTCCGGACCTGTAGTCTGCGCTGTCATATAGACAATTTTTTTCTTCCTACATGAAAAGGTGAAAAAGTTTCTACTTTTGTCTATTTGTCTACTGGTGTACTTCGTGCCTATCGTTCACATCTTTTTGCTTTTTCCTTTTTGTATTTCCTTGCTTCTTCTGTCTCTTTTCGTTGAAATGGAAAAGTTCCTTTCAACAGAAATACTGCAACCTTAACGTAGGATTTCCCTTGAAAGATAAAAATAGAAATGAAAACAGAACGGAAAAAATCGTGAGCGATCTAACAAAACTAAAGTTGTTTTCCCCTCTCGTCATTTTTTTCGTCTAGTAAAAGTACGTTGTGTCACCGAAGGAAGGTGCTTCTAGATCGTTTGATTTTTGCTTCGTTTCGTTTTTGAAGATTTTTTTTGAAGGCGGTGCTCATAAGATGAGAATAGGAAGACTTGACTGAAAGAAAGTATGACTTGAATAAATAAAAAAAAGGAACTAGTAAACGATCAAAAGTGTGACTATTGCAGACAAATCAAGCAGGTCACAAAATGAACGGTGGATGAATACCCAAAGGAAATTGAGAGAAAACTAGGCTGTAATGACGGTTTATGTTTGAAGATAATAATTTGTTCCCATCATTTTATGGCTTTTCCGTGTTTGTTTTACCTCAATAAAAGAGTTGCAGTACCCTGGTCACCAAATAGGACAATTGGCGGGGAATAACGGGAGTTCTGGGCACACAACTGAATCGCTTGTGGCGAGGATATTGACACATCTCCATCTGAAAATTGAAGAAAAACCTCCAGAACACCTAGAAGAAAAGACAAAGGTGTGCCATCGTCATTTTAGTATCGGACAACTTCTTCATATATTACAAAGACAGGAAATCTTTATTTTTTGACAACTACAAACATAAACTTTTTAAAAAACAAACTTTGAAGAAAAGAAAGAATCTTTTGTTCTTTTCGCTAAAAATTTTAAAAAGTCTGTCGTCAAGTTCTGAAAAGTAAGCAGTAAAAGTAGAAAGAACGCCTGGTACTTTTATATTAAAACGGACGTGTTGTATTTTAATGCTCGTTTAAGCCTTTGTGCTTTCTAATATACATTTCTACTTACATTTTATATTGTAAAGTAAGCAGTTTGTAAGAAAATGGTTGTGAAGTTTTCCTCATGAAGCAAGAGGAAAAGAAGAAAAGCAAGTTTTATTTCTTGGCGAAATTGTATTTTTTCAGCCAGTCGGCTTCATTCACCCTTTTCTTTTCTGTCAGTTGCTTGTAATCTCTTTCTGCTAAAATGTTCCTACGTATCTACAAAGTTGTACTAACTTTGACTTATTTAATTATGTCATTTTTACAGGAAACGAAACATGTAATAATAAGACATGATTTCATTTCCCTTATGGTGGCCCTCTCACCATCAGCGTCATATTCCAGCTGAACTGTAACTTTTTGCACTTTCCCCGCACGATTTAAGTCACTTCATTTTTAATGAAAAAGTAGGTATTTACGATGAGGCTGAATGAGAGAAATGTATTAAAAAGTAGAAAAAACAACAAAGTAAAAGTGGGAAAGAAAAAGTAAGAAAATTCTCCTTGTTTCCTTTTTGTCTACTTTTTTCTTGGTTCGTTGATGATGAGCTTATTTCATTCTGTTCAGATTTCTACTTAATCAAATAATCGTCTATAAGAAGTGAATGAAGGACGCAACGGAAGGGATCGCGAAAAAGGACTGAGGGGAAGTACACACTAAAGACTGATTACAAGAGAGACGTGGGAGTCGTTCACAAAAAGGAAGTGAGATGATGCCAGATGTTAGTAGGTAGAGTAAACAGAAACAACAATAATACACAAAATTCTCGAGCTTTTTATCAGTCAGGAAGTCTTAGAGTAAACTTCACTAAGAACTTAACATGTTTGGAAGAGGATATAATTTACGGTATCAACGGTTTGACTTGTAAAAGCAGCGCTTTACGATTGTTTTAGTGAATGTACAACTTTTATCTATTTTCTACTTACGTTTGAGTGATGTTGTCAAAGCTGCCAACGGACAGAAGTCGATGAATTTGCACTTCAATCCGTTGACCAGGAGCGCTGGCAAGCCGCCACCAGCAAGATGTGGGTCCTTGACTAAGCTCAGGTGATCGAATCTCCACCCAGGACAAACCACTCCTCGTAGCAAGGTTCCGGGACGATATGGTCACATTACAAACTGTCCAGAGAGAGAAAAAGCAAAGAAAACAATATAATAATACCGTCTTACCAGTAATAACACTTTGAGATCATTTGAGAAAGAAAGTGTTAGTCACTCGATCAGCAAGAAAAATGCTGATGGAACAGCATTATCACCAGTTTTGGCAGGAGCGAGAAGCAAGTGATGGAAGGAGACAAGTGCGAGCTTTTGTAGAATGCGAGCATTTTATCTTTAAAAGACAAGAAGCGAAACGTCCTTCAGTTTACACAAGAGAAAATCTTTTGAAATCAGAATTTGAAGGAGTCAGTTAGAATTTCCTAATATACCTTCTAATTCTTTGCTTCGGTGCGCATTTCGAAATAGACAGTTAAAATACAGTTTCAAAGTATTGTAAATTTTATACTTAAGGTACTGATTTTATAAACAGACAGACTACCATAATTCCGTTCTCAAGTTGAACAAAGCTAATAAATATCTAAAAGTTTCTTGTCTTGTTCCATTTTAGTAATGTGTTCATCATTTTAATAGGCATCAAGAGAACACTATGAAGTAAATGTGGGGGTGTGTACTTTTAGTTTTGAAATTCGAATGATGATAACATTCGAAATGTTGGTTCCACACATAAGACATTTTACACCATAAATTCGTATTCGTATGCAGTCTTATGAAAACATTATTGTGAAAAAAAGATAATTTAAGTATT
>VYYJ01004242.1:3776-13936 GCA_021029165.1 Cyphoderus albinus
CTTTCTAAAAACCATACCATTGCAATTGCATAAGAACGGGAATACGTTGACCTACATTATTTTGAAGATCTTATATCAAATTTGGGTTGCGAAATCATATTACATACAGACACAATCAACAGTATAAATGGAATGAAACTAATTATATATTTTGCTTGCCACGTGTATGATTTTTAAACATCGTGCATTGAAACGTTTACATATGGATTACGATAGTTCCTGTACAATAAAATCGTTGACTATATGAGAAAATCACTTTGCTGATCAGGGTACAAGTTTCAAGTACATACTAGTGTTTCCCTCTAAAAGGGAAATAATATTATCGTATTTATTTAGCATTTTAATTGTAGACGTCTAAATGGTTTTGTGTGTGAAAGATTTGAAAAGTTCCATAAGCAGACTTTCCTCACTTGATAAAGTACAACTCAAGAGAGAGAAGAAGCAACCTTTACATTAAGTTTACATTATGACACCATTTGAATATTAAAACGAAAGGCTCAATCGTTTCAGAACCATAAGACTTTTACGTAAACCTTATTATTCTTGTTTATGCCTTGTTAGTTAATACGTTTTAGTCCAAATAAAAAATGAATGTTGTATTACTTTTCAGTGCCTCCAGAGAAGCCTGTGATATTCGATACGAATGGAGTAGTAACGATGAAACACGTAGGGCCATACAATGAGGGTAGCGACCTTGTTCTAACGTGTGAAGTTACAGGAGGTAAGTCAACACTACTACTATTGCAGTAACTAATCAATTTCATGTGATAATTGAATTTTCATACATATACCGTGTTTTCGTTCCATACATCAGCAAGCAACTCATTTTAAATTACCAGATGGCTTTTTATACTCGCAAGTCGGTAATGATATGTAGTTCGACAGGTTTTTAGATTTAACTGCAGGTTAGGTAGATTTTATAAACAGAAGTTGAAAAGTGCCTCAATATTACGCTCCAGTTATTTGATAAGGCACAATGACTTCGATTCCATCAATTCTAGAAGCAAAACAAAATTAACCTTCAATGGAAGCGTCATATTTCACTCTGCTTACGTTCCTAGTTCGTTAATGCATATTTAGACAACACATTGGTCGCTGTTCGTTTTGAGCTGTTAATAGGAACTACGAAGATATTACACCCATTTCATAATTCACAGCAAAACTACATTATGTTTGCGTGAATTTCAGTGCGGCGTTATAAGCTTTGCAAGACTTTTTCCTTCTGGAATAACACGCAAACCACCCACATTAGCGAGCAGAAAAGTAATTTGACAGGAAGACAAGCTAGGATTTCTCTTATTGACAAGAAAAGAAAGAATCGTAACGACCGTCGAACAAAGTTTTTCTGACAAATGCTAAATGCAACTTGAAAGGAAAAGTAAGCTGGAGAAAGTGAAAGCTGAAAATAAAGTGTGAGCGGAACACTACACACCATAAAAATTTTCAGCAAAATAAAGTAGCACTCATGATTGTTCTAATTTTGCTGGACAGTTTTTCTCGTAAAAGTGGAATTTGATATGTGTAGGAGAAACCGAAAGAGGCAGAACTGCCGAATTTCGAGTATGGAGTCACAAACCCAAATGCACGCACGCATTCACACACAAATTTGAAAAACGAAGACTTTTTGATACCTGAACATGACTATTCCGCCCAGGACATATATATTACTATAGGTTTTAGGGAGAAGAAGAAATATAATATTGTTAATTTATTAATTGTCAAAATTATTATATCGTTTTGTGAATCTGAAAAATTAAATATTCATGCAGAAAAACTGCAAAATCGAAATATTTCACTTCTTTCTAAAATGAGTTTTCAACATGTGATTCAAGTTGTGAATGTTTAAAAACCTAATATCGTCCATTCTTTTGGCAATAAACTGCAGTTTCTAAGCCCCTGGGAAATGTCTTTTCTTACAATTTTCTCCCGTTTAATCTATTATTTTCTTGTTTCCCTTCTTTTCTCCCGTCACAGGTCGCCCTAAGCCGAAACTAACGTGGTGGCTTGGGAATGCTATGATTGATGGTGAATACATCCAACGTAACGATGGGGTCTTAGTGAATCGCATGGTCTTTCCACGGTTAACTCGCCACCATCTTAATTCGGAGTTTGTATGTCAAGCCTCCAATACGAATCAGGCAGTCCCACCTTCAGCAAAAGTCATGGTGAATCTGAATTGTAAGTACTTCAACTGACTTTCCTTTTCTATTTATCTAAAGCAAACTTTTCATTGTCGGCGTCGCTTTGAAACCCTCACCCTGCTCAACCGATGTCAACGATTCCAACCGACACAAATGTGAAAAGCAAAGCATAGTGACCACAAGAGTTTGTTTCTATAGGGTTCTTTTATATTGTTCAAAATACCATTTCGTGAAATGATTGAAAATACTTGCCTTTGAGTTAACAACCAGTTTTTGTTTTGTAGTAAAGGGAATACAGCAAAGCAGATTCCTCTAGAAGAAATTGACCCGTCACACTGCAGTATAGCGTGCAATACAAAATACCAAAAACCAAAATTGAATGATAGAGAGAATGAATGAGCGGACTTGCAGTATAGTATCTCCGCTGGGGAAATCTAATTGTCATTGATTGTCACATACAGCGTCGCAGGGTTATCATCTGCTTCCATTCGACTTGGTTTTAGGGGAAAATTGTTTCTTTTGAACTTTAAAGAAAACGCTTTTGGTTTCCGTTTACTTACACCTCACTTTGTATACTTTTCCCAGCATTTCGTTTGAGAGATGTGAAACTAGATTTATTTCTTCACGTCAATATTAATCCAAAAACTTTTGATCCAATTTAGTGGTCAACCATCGTCATCTGTTTTTTCCGGGAGTTTGCTTTTCTGTAGACCAAAAACCCAATACTGAAAAGAACCACTAACGTTTCTTTTACAAATGCAAATAGTGAACATTCCAAAATACGTTTTTACTTGATCAAAATGTTTCAAAATTGGCACTTTACAATGATCTAATATTACACTAGTCTCTTGAAACGCTGTGTATTGGCTTTCTTCATTCTTATTTCAAAACGGAAATACCAAACTAAATCAACCATTTCCATCAATGCAGAGAAAAAATAATAGAGGAAATTTAAGTGTCTGCTTCACGTAACTGTAACTGATTTTAACTAGTCTTTTCGGAAAGAATCGTCTCCATTTCACTGTGCAAATAGTTAAATTTTGGACAGCGTTTTTTTAGCAAATAATATGAATAAATTTGATGCATTCGATGCAACGTCATAATATAAGCAAATGTTATCTGACAAACTTTTCGTGCATATAAGCCCGACGTAAAAATAGAAGAGAAAGAAAGTAGCAAGAAAAACTATGAGCCAAAAATGAAACTTTGGGCAAGATAGAAAAAAGCAATAAGACAAACAAAGATTAAGTAAACACCTCATTTTTACTTCTATATTGGGAGAAAGAGTCAAGCTTTTCTTCAAATATTTGCTAGGGTTTATACTTTCCTTCTTAACAAATAAATTAAGCACAACAATATGTGCTTTTCGCGGGCAGAACTGTGCATTAAGTGACATTCCTTTTTAGATACTAACTAGCAATAAAAATTAGGGTAGAGCTTAATGCATTCAGTGATGCGATATTTCCTTTTGGAATCTGGTAGTATCATTGTAACTACCACTACCCTTTATATTACATAAAACCACATTATAACAGTTTGACAAATTTTTGAAGTGGTCTCGTCTCATGTCGTTGATTTTATTTTGGTTTGAACTGGAAACAAATTAATAATTGAACAAAAAAGAGAAGCGTAGTATTAATAATTTCTCATTTAAAGAAAGGAAGCTCTTATATTTTAAATTGGGCGTAGCCACACATATATAATTGTATAATTTACTTCCTTGAATTTCCCCAAATATTTTTTCAAAAAACATTATTTATTATGAGTAAATGTATGCCCCAAGAAAATAATTTCGTCTAGATGCCAGAGTCATGTCAGCACTTATGTTACTACAACATAAATGTGATTTATGGATAACAGTGCTTATAGTATGGAAAATAACACTGTTTTTGAATGCTTAATCCAAAGTATTAGTATTGTGGGTGAATTGACACAAAGCAAGTGAAAAGTAAATTTTATACATTGTACAGGATACTAACACCAACTCGTTTTCATTTGCAGTGAGACCGCTTCAGACAACCATTACAACAATGGACAATTTCCTTCTTGCAGAGAGGAGATATGATATTGAATGTATTACCGCAGGATCACGGCCACCAGCCATGCTAACTTGGTGGAAAAACAGTAGACAAATTAATCAGCTCCCTACAGCTGTAACAAATGTAAGTAGTATCAACTTCCCATATGCATAACTATTTTCAAAATGAAATTCAATTTGAATTCTTCAAATACTTCTAGCTAGCTAGCCTATGTAATAGTTTCTAGAAGTTAAGCTGTTTTACTTTATCTTCTTCACACATCAAGTGTCGGCATAAATGTGGGAATAATTTATTTTTCAGCCCCCTACCGACGATAAGAACATCACAAAGAGCATTCTACATTTGATCCCTTCAATAGAAGATGACGGGAAAATCCTTACATGCCGCGCAGACAATCCATGGATTCCGGGAAGTGCCATGGAGGCAAGATGGCGACTTAACGTGCACTGTAAGTATATATTTTCTTGATTTTCTTGCCGAGTAATCACTATTCTTTCATGATTTCATTTATTCTCAAAACCAAAGGCTTCTACCAAGTGGTTACTTTATATTTACTTACTCTTATTCAAGCGTGTTATCATAACTCGACCATGGGATTAATTACTGTATATTGTATTGACTCAGCTTTGTTGTATATTTCTGTTGAGTTGAGTTGCTTTAAACAAAACTTTGTGTTAATTGAAATTATTACATAATTTTGCAATGATGTGTTTAATTGTCTTCTTCAACGCACATTTACTAAAATAGGCAAAATAAAAATAAATAAATATTTGAATGACAAATATGACGCAACGCAGCAAATCTTAAAGCAAGCCATTTACATTGGCAATTTCCACCACATGTTTCCATCAATTGTTACTACTTAACAGCTTCTTAAAATAGTAGTTTAAAACTAAGACGATAGTGTCATACAACTTCTATTTTATAACCTTCATTAAAGATTCTTTTTACTTAAGTAGCAAACCAGACAAGACAAAATATATCATTTTTTATTTTTCCATAAACACTAAAATGGAACTTAATTTACTATAAATAAATTCATCTAGTACGTGATTCAACCTGATGAAAGTATCTACTATATGGTTTATAATACAATACATAGTTTCAGTATAAATATGTAGCAAATTAGGGAAGACGAAAATATAAAATCCAGAATCTGTAACTTTGTGGATGGTTATAGTCTATTATAGTGTAGTAATAATGACTTATACACCATCTTATTAACAACATAGTATTAGTGCCATTCATACAAACACTGCAATTTGTGACCCACTTTTTCATTCCTTTGTAAACTTCATTCCTCTTCGACCTTATTTTGAGAAGAATTTGAAGGAAAAGATTTTTATAAAGTTGTCTAACGTTTTTCCCGATTAGACCCTACACTATATCCATTCTGAAACATATAAATGTGTGCACGTGCCCGTTTGACAAAGCAACAAAATAGGACAAAGCCATCGTCTCAGGTAGTGTTGTTAGTGTTGCTCGTGTTGTCACGTCATGGAATGACTTACCATTACATTATCGCTTCAGAAAATGAAGTTGTGCCAAGTAACAATTGTGTTTTGGCCTGGTTCATTCAGTTTTTCTTCCATCGTCAGCATTATTTCTTCCTTCCATTGTAGATATATTTTTCATATATTTTTATAACAGTGCCTTTGAATAGAGTTTAAGGAGAAAGGGCAAAAAGTGGAGCTGAAATCAACTGGTTTTCAGTTCTTTCAACAATCTTTGAGTATCGGATACTCGGATGGAATCATTATACAAAGACAACAATTGTTGACTTATCTACAATTACTGATATTCATAATGCATCTGCAAGCTTACAGCAAATGCCAAATTTTTTTATTGGTTCAGCAATTGCAATTGTAGTATTTATATGCAATGAGAAAGTGAAAGATATAATTCTGCAAAATAAATGATTGTTCAAACTGCAATTCGTCTCACACGACTTGTTTAACATTTATATTATACATTCACTGCTCATTGCTAGAAAACGGAAGAGTATAAATGTTTCTCTTAATATGAAATGACAAAGCTTGTTAGAATTTAATGGTAGATATGATAAAAATAATACCAAAATACCAAATAATTTCAATACCAGTCATCTCAGTGAGATGATCTCACAATTCGCAAATTTAAAAATGAATTTTACTTTAGCTTGGGTATTGAGTATTGCATTTATTAACGCGTTCTGCTTGGTATGAATTTAAATATTTACTAATGTAAGTAAGCATATTAAAAACAAAGATGGCGTGTAGCAAATCTAATAATTGCTATAATTCTCTTTGAATTTTTCAGACCCTCCAAGAGTTTACCTCAAGCTTGGTGATAACCTTATCGCAGACGACATAAAAGAAGGCGACGACGTCTACTTTGAATGTTCAGTCCAATCCAATCCCCCTCAAACGCGACTTAACTGGTTCCATGAGGTATGTGTTCTTTTGCTAAATCCACATCTTTTAATTGATAAAAGTTAATATCTAATGTATCGATTATGTTGGTAGTTGTTGTTATAAATTACAAAGTCATCCCTGATTTCCACCATTTTCTACTATTTTCCGTCCTACTAAATTTCTTTGAGGAAAGGTTGTCAGTGTCTAATATTTATATATTATTCCGAATTAAAAAATACTTTGGACAAAAGAAGAAAAATCTTTTTAAATTATTATATTTGACAATGAATAAAGTCTCCGCAAATACAATATATTTTAGTATGGAAAACTAAAAACCTTATCCTCTCCACGTTTTAGTTTAAAATTCAGTTAAAATTATAACATTGAATCAGTCTTTAACGTGCTGATATTTTTGTTTCAGGGCCGGGAGGTGAAACATAATGCCTCCCAACGAGTAATTATCAGTAACAACCGTTTGGTGCTGCAGAAGGTTACCAGACACACTGCGGGAAACTACACTTGCTCTTCGACCAATGCGCAGGGATCATCACAGAGCAACATATTATCACTTCGGGTGAAATGTAAGTTAGCTGCTTTTCCAAGGAATTAATTCCTTTAATCTGCACGTTATAATAAATACTTTACCAATGTGTATCATTAATTATTTAATTCAGTTGATGGCTTTTGGTTGGTGTATAGAGGCCAGTTCTTTAATGAAAATAAATCAGACGCAATACAATTACAAAATTTGTAGTATTTGTAGCATAGCAAAGTTAGAAATACATTTTCGCAAAATATTTTTCCGTTATTCAGAAATAGAAAAGTACCGATGACTTTCTCCAATCAAACTGGAGTCACTTTACTTTCTGTAAAATCAATTTGTTGGTAGCAGTTTGTTCTAGGAAAGAACAAAATTGTCACAAATGAAGGAACTTACGAGGGAACTATTTCTGGTGGTTCACTCAAAATTGGCTGAGAATTTGTATCTGAATTAGTTACTATAAAAAGTAATAAACCACCGTGTCAGAGGTTACAACGCTCAACTTTCATATAACGTTTTTTTGAACCTCAAAAAATTCATTTTCCTTATGAGATTTAACATGGGAATTTGAAAGTTATCCCTTATCACTTTTTTCAATTCATGATTTTTAAGACTTAAGTGATAAGGGTCCCCCGTTGATAACTTTCAAATTTCCATGTTAAATCCCATAAGGAAAATGGATTTTTTGAGGTTCGAAAATAAAAAAAAAATGTTATAGGGAAGTTGAGCGTTGAATTCTAAGCTAATTCTGAGTGAACCACCAGAAATAGTCCCCTCGTTAGTAGCTTACTATTCGTCATTTATTAAGCATTCTTCATATAGATTTATTTAAGACTGACGATGTAGACGACATAATGATTAGTTCCATTGAGAGAAATTTTGTTCTACTATCAGTCTGGGTTTAATTTGATAAACCCATAATATATACAGGTATAATTGAAAACGTTAAAGTGGGATGCTTTCAGAACACGGTTAGCTTTTAAAAAATTGCGGAATTGATGAGCATTTTGTCAACAATAAGTTTTTTGAAACGTAATACTATAAGGTTGACATATTTTATTGAACAAGCGATTACTAGTTAGCATTATAATGTAAAATTACATACACAAATTTGAATGATGAAATGCATTATTATGTAGATGTGCCAACCTGTAGAACGAGCACTGAAGGCTTAATTGGTGCAATGAAGAAGGAGACTGTGCAAGTAATATGCGAGATGGCAGCGGATCCCCCGAAAGTTGAGTTTCATTGGACATTTAACAATTCTGGAGTGGAGGTGATTCATGTTCCTAGATCGAGATTTACATATAAAGGAACTCAAAGTGTGCTCAATTACACACCAATTAACGAGATGGATTATGGGACACTCCAATGTTGGGGTTCCAACGATGTCGGCAAAGGACTGGAAGGCCCTTGTATATTTCAAATCGTCTCCGCGGGACGTCCTTTTCCTCCAAGGAATTGCACAATTTTTAATCACACAGAAGACTCCTTAAATCTTGCTTGCGTAGAAGGATTTGACGGAGGTCTTCCACAGAACTTTGTGCTGGAAGTGGTTGATTTCATGGCTAAGAAAATTAAACTGAATGCTTCTTCCAAGGTGGGGAGTTAAAGCTACAAAATTCTTAGTAGAGAGAGAAATCAAATTGAAACATCATTCTTTCTGGCGTTTTCTATTAATATTTTTGTTTTCTGTCACCCTTCTTTTTTACAGGCCCCATTGTTTTCCGTAGAAGGAATGGAGCCCGGTGTCGTCTTTAGATTTATCGTGTATGCTGTTAACGGTAAAGGCCGTTCTGAGCCCTTCATTCTTGATGGAATTACATTTCGAGGAGTTGCCAAACTGACAGGTGAGTTTACCATTCTCCCTCAACATACGTTTTGATGGCATTTATTCTCCCGACTTGATCCTTTCACTCGAAAAGTACAAACATTGTTTTTGTCTGCATTATACGTACTTTAAAAATAGCTATTAGCTTTCTAAACAGTCTTTATGCCAATAAGGTCCCTATTGCGTATTATTTAAATGATTTATTTTGGGAAGGAAGAATTAAGACAATGGTTGAAAGAATACTTTAAACAGAAACGTAAACAATTTATTGGCAAAAATAAAATATCAACAATTTTCCTCATTTCAACATAATGCTTTTCAAGAACTTGATAAAATATCATGTTTCCAGGACCTCGCATTTCAAAGATTCATAATCGTGTAGAAATCGCAATTGGCCCCGGTTACTTTTGACCTTATTTTGCTGATGAGACTGTCGTGGGAACCTACGAGTGGTACCTTTCCATTCTCCATGTTGAGAAGCTTCGCATAATGTTTATGAATTAAACCTGTGGTATTCCTTATTTTTCATTTTTATACGTGCCAATAGGGAAAACGTTAGAATATATGACTTTTTTAGTTTTCATCACATTCCTTCATTCTAATCTGCTCAATTATTTGTATTACTTTCTGTCAGTGCCAAGAATGAAACAATGTGACAACCGATTATTCACGTCAGTAATGAATGTGAATTCCACTTATTATGTCAACATTTTGTTTTTAAATTAGGGCAAACAAGCGAAGGGGAGCTACTGGAGGTCAATCCGTTGTATGCCGTCATCGTCGGCTGTTTTATAGTACTCATTGTCTTCTTGATTGTGGCAATTATTGCTGTTTGGAAACGATCCAGACGAAGAAAACCTCCGGTGGTTAAAGCTCACAAACGCGATAGTGACAACTCTAACAACTTCCAGATAGGGGAATCTGCCCTTACAAAAATTGATCAAAATAGTGTAGAGGATATAGGAAATCCAGATGTTGTTCCCAATAAACCAGGTACAGAGTCTTTTTGAATAAATAATTTACAAATAATCACAATAATAATTTAATTTGCAGCTTTCAAATAAACAAATTGCCTAACTAATGTGCCATATTACTTATTTTATTTAATCGTAAACATCTATTTTTGGCTGTAGTAATTTCTTAATTATTGTATCTGCAAAGGAAACAAAAATCATTTGCCATTTTACAGATCGATCTGGTGGCATCCGAGGGTTC
>VYYJ01004243.1:0-13929 GCA_021029165.1 Cyphoderus albinus
TAATTTATGCGCATGTTATGCATACTAATGAGCTAGACCGGATGCTAAGGGCGAAAGTTTCTTGGTTTACATACTACTGACGGGTTTTGATGCGGGCGGTTTTTCGTACAGGTGGCATTTTGTACGGGCGGGTTTTCGTACAGGCGGCTTTTCGTTCGGGCGGCTTATCGTACTGGTGGGTTATCGTTCAGGCGGATTTCCTCCGGGTGGGTTTCCGTCGGGCGGTTTTCCTCCGGGAACCATTAATTTTATATTTCAATATTTGAGATAGCTTCACGTCACATCATCACAATAACTGACAATGTGAGTATTACAAGTTACCAGATATGATAGTAGTTTTAAGTTGTAGTAGTTTTACTGTTTGAGTTGAATAAAAGAATCTATCAAAAAATATTATTCTCTCTTCTATATCGCTGATCGCGGATTCTCGCTCGGTAACTGATTATTAAGCTGTCGATATTGATGATGATTAAGATGAGGATGGTGGCGCTGGCAGGTTATTGGTTATATGTCTTTAGGTAACTGGTTTACGCAAAAAGTTGCACAAACCCACCAAGTTATTATACTAGATTCAACGAATAATTAGTAACTGATATGTAATCTTTCTTGATTATTATAAAAACCATACAAGGCTTTTAGCGTCATCTCCTCTTTACCTTAACCAAACTGATAAATGGCAGCTCTAAGATTAAAAAAATTAAGTAGAAAATAAAAGCCAAACCATGTGCCATTATCATCTTTCGGGGATGGATGGCCCACTTGTTCGACTTTCTGTAACACGTCATTTTATTGTGCGGTTTTTACTCTTGAAAGGTTAAACTAAATAGAAAAATTTAGGGGATTTTGACCAAGTTTAAAGAGTACTTCGAAACCAAATATTCCTTTGTTTTTTGTTAAAGAGCGTTCTTAAAAACAATGGATCTGATATTATGCGTAAAATTGCGCTTACCCCCTTGTGATGATTGATAAAGTGTGCACGTGCAAGTAAATATAAGATTCACTTATTTAAAAGTGACACTTTTCTATATGCAAGGGCACACAGAAAAATGCAAAATCATGACTTTTGCCATAGACAGACATGAGTAAATGATATTGGCACAGATTGTCAATTCAGATTATTTCAGTTGTACTGACTGAACTGAAATAATAATCCTTAATCAATTCGATTCAATCCTATTGTTCTAGGAATGTAATAATTATAGAAAAACACTACAAGTTTGATCTTATGTATTAAAGCACATTATTGTATATACATATCGTTGACAAACGAAATCATCTTCATACACGCATACATGTGAATGTTTGCTAATCTTTACATAATCATACTTGTCATGTCACATAGTCACACAGAAGAAGAAAAAATTAATGTGTTCAGGTAACAAGCGAGTGATAAGTAAAACTAGCTTTTCGTTCTCCTTCACATTTGCTGCTGAAATGTAAGATGGAAGAGATGGACGTAGATGGGATGAATAAAAATGATGTTGATCCAAAGGTGAACTTAATACTGATGAATTGAATTGATTCAAAGTTGCACAGAGCATTCGTTGCTTTTTAGTTTTTACTTGATCTTCAAACTCAGAAACAAAGTCAGTCATCATCCTATTAGTGTCTTCAGTGGAGCGAGTCGTATAAATATTTTATACATACGAAGCCAACATAAAAATGCAAATATTCTTCCTTTCTTGGCGATGGAATGATGCTCATGCTCAGGGCATGAAAAGATGCCGGAGCTGAAGAAAGCATCCATGTCTCTCTGCCATCAAGGTTATTCGTGTTAATGCTCTCTTTGTTCACTCATTCAGAATAATAAGAAAGAAATACTTGAGCAGTTGCAATGTAGGCTTTCGTTGTTGATGGCAAGAGTCACTTTAAAACCAAACATGAATAATAATCGTAATAATAATGATGGTAATAATAGTGTTGCAAAACATGTGGAAAGCCTTATTTTCATTGATTATTATATCGCCGAGGAATGCCTTTTGTCGACATACTATTTGTTTTACGCATTAAATCACTTCATCACATCACAAGCATTAAAAACCAATACGAAATATGGTCAATGATTTGTTTCTCTCTTTATTTTTGGTATGAAAAAGCAAAGTAGCGGTGGCGGCAACACTTTGTTTGTGTGCATAATATTGATGGGAAAATCATGTATAATTTGTAATGTGAATAATCAACTCTCAATGTGTTTTGTTTCTTTCCATTTACAGGCTGGTTTACACTCCTAAACCAAGAAGGGAAAGAGTGTGCCATGACGCTGACGTCGATGGGTCAAGTCGCAGGTGAAAATAATATTTAACAAATACATCATAAAAGTGCGATGCCTAAGTTAAACCAAATGTCTGTTTCTCATTTTGCAGCTGCAAGGGTGCCTGCCTTTCTTACAAAGTTTGATGTGCCAGTTTACAAACTCACTGATTCTAATGGTAAGCCAAGTAAAGACTTGTTTTATTTTGTTTTATGTATTTTCTCCTTGAGAATTATCTACCTCTGCCGGCATTTGTATTTGTACGACTGCTAAAATGAAAAATGTCAAGGACACGTTGAGCCATCCTATAGGGTGATTGATCATTGAAAACGAATATTTCTAGCGTATTTTTCATGTGCGACAACCCAACTATAACGAGCTATCCGATGCTGTTGAAATTTTCAAATTATTCCTGCCGTGCTTAGATAATTTAATTTTGTGGTAATGACTTGTTTGCCGTGTAAATGGACACTGAAAAATTAAGCAGTGTCATTGTGCTGAAAATTTGCAAAAAGTACATTAAACTTGGCAATCACTCATTGCTGAATTGTCTTTATGCAACTAAATGCATTTTCCAAGTGCAAAGTCTATTATGTCCTGAAGCAATGGAGCAGAGAGATTCATTTCGTTTCATCATGACAAGGCATTGAAGCTTCAGTCGGATACGTCTGCCTTTCTCACCATCGAACTCGCTGGTAATTTAATCTAACAATAATAATAACAGTCGAACAAAGTCCTCGTATTGTAGAGACTTGATGAGATCGGTTTAAATGCCTGCGAGCGATAAGTAAGGTCATATAACATTACAGACTGTTGTTGGTGTAAGTCAGAGGAAGACGGGATTGGGGAAAGAGAGAAAAAACTCATTATTACAAGATAAATGATAGTATCATCCAATTTACAACAAACTAGGCTAGAAAAGTGCAATAATAAATTTAGTACATTGTAACATGTTTTACCGTTTGTTCCGCAGAAATAAACTGAAGACATTTTTTGTGGAAATAATGGAGGTTTGCTTACAGACGATTTTCATTCACTTCAAGAAAATTGCATGCATGACAGTAATAACATGACGTTACATAAAGTCGGCGTTAGCCAGGCTTTGTCTTTGATGGTCATAAATTCATAAAAAGAGAGTCTGACGTAACGCAATGCATCGTATAGTTAAGGAACATTTTATTATTTAAACAATATGAAATGCCAGATCATCCTCCCTAAACCTTTTTAACCCTCTTATCTGAAATCCGAATTACATACTCCAATATCGTCACTTTACGAATTTTAACGCCATTAAAAACAAAACTTAAAAAATTCGGCACAAACTTTGCAGTAGATCGCATTACGTTTATTTGTTGTAGTCGCATTTCGTCAATGGACAGTGCAATTTCAAAAGGTATTTTTCTTCTTGGTCACTCACTAAAAATAAAATAAAAATCCCTTTCTAATCCAGAAGAAAAATGTCCACTTCATTTTGTGGAGGAAAGAGAATTGCTACGTTTATCATGTTCTAGACTTGATATTCTATAACATTAACAGCTCTAAGCAAACATGAAAAATGAACAATGGTATCACATTATGCAGAAGCATTTTTAAATGAAAAAAGTCATGCTATAAGTTGCACTTGATTTGAGGCTATTGCGACATTAATTGTAGTGCAAAGAAAAAAGTGGTTATTGTTAGTTTCCATTTTATTTTCGTTGGACCCTGCAACAAACCTGAACTGGCAACAATGTGACTTTTGAACAGAATAGATGCTAAAACAATTCAAAATTACAATCTTCTCGAGCCATCTGCTTCTAGTTATTAACCTTTAGAACTTGTTGATTATTACGATTCGCGATAATAAAAATGCAAGTTTGAGAAAAGAAATAAAAAATTTCTTTTGCACTGCTCTGACTGACTCAGAGCTTAAGGCTTTAAAAATTGAGTGAAAGATTTTAAGATCTGATTCGCTAGTTGCTGCTAAAAAATGTATTGTTTTAAAAGAAAGACGATGGTGGAGTTACAGGAGCCAAGATTTATTTATCCACTTCTGCAATGGATGATCAGCTAGCATTTTGTTAGTAGAGCGAGTTTTTGATTTATGTTTCTTTTCCTTTCCCTCCAGTCACTTAAATACTTTAAGCGAAGTGTTGCATCTAAGTATATGGCGCGGTTAACTANTAGAGCGAGTTTTTGATTTGTTTCTTTTCCTTTCCCTCCAGTCACTTAAATACTTTAAGCGAAGTGTTGCATCTAAGTATATGGCGCGGTTAACTACATAATTTTTGCGAAATGTTACATAGTTTCACCTCACGCAGCCGTGAGGTGTTTCGTTACACGTTGCGTTGTATTATGTTACGAACATTTCATTTTCGCAAAAATTAGTGTCTCTACACTCTCAAAACTCTCCTCTGCCAATGTTTTTATTTTCGTTGACAGCCTGAGTTTATCGCAAGCATCAAATATTACTGAAAACTGAAAACAAAATTACCTACTTGATCCGACCCAGCAAGATTGTTCATCAGGTATAATGTAATAATAACAATGAACCCACATCCTGATACATCTCTAATAAAAATTCTTCTTAGATGTCTGAAGGCATAACCAGTCACTTACTCTACTGCTCATTGTACATATAATCACAATAAACATTATTTTAAAAAGTGCTTTTCTTTTCTTCTTACTGTTCCTGACCATAGTCATGCCTCACTCACCACATATGCAAATCAGAGTGATCATGTTCTTAATAAAAGGTCCAAAAACTTGATATTGAACAGGGAGGGAGGGACGATCGGTAATGGGATGAGAGGAGAGATGTGATGTGATGCGAGATGATGATGAGTGAATGGTCAGTGAAGTGAAGCAAATGAATAATGTTATCGTATCGAATCGTATACAACATTCATTTCTTGCCATTACTACGTATACCTGGTAGCTGGCTACCAGGAGGGTGAAGTCAATAGAAATCATTAACCGCAACAACAGGTCTTTTACATACATTGCACTTATCTTCAGTCCTCACTCACTACTCACTGGTTTTATTTCATTTTATTAAATATGCACATACTTAGATTCACTCTGCACCTGTTTCCCTATGTTTTATTTTGTTTTCCTATATTGCAAAACTGCTATAAATCGTACTCGTTCTGCACATTATATCATTTACTGTGTATAGTTATGCATACTTTCGTTTTAGAACAGAAGATTTTTTGGCAAATTTACAAAAGTAGCTGGTATTTTCCCCGATCAAGGAATATTATCATGATGACAGTCCCTGCAAATAATATCCATCCGATCGTCCGCGTCTACAGTAATAATCATCCAAATTTTGGCTTCGTTTACCATCCTTAAATCATCCTTTCATGTCAACATAATTTTTTTACTTGACTTGCTTTAGCTAGCTGTACTAGGCACTTTCCCGTTTCTTGAAAGAAAATAAAAGCTTACAGGAACCTCATCCTCATCATTGTGGCATTATATCATCATTATCGACGGCATTGAGGGACAGTCGTTCACTATCGCCAGTCAGAGTAATGTAATAATAAAGATAATCAAGGGAAGGGACGGGACAGCCAATAAATAACAAATACTTTGAATACTGGATTTCTCCTTTTCATTTCATTTTAACTTGATATTTTGAAAGCTTGAAAATATTATCTGGGATATTGAGATATGTAATGTTCTCTTTGTATCTCCATTTCACTCTTTTTTAGTAGTCGTAAAGTTCTAAGTACTTATTTCTGTCAGGCCTTAGCGTACCAATCATTTTCGTTTCATTCATAGGTGTGTATCTCTAAGAATTAGACAGTGGACTGGTCTCGTGAATTTTTTCAACTTGTGAAAGCAAAAGCTAAAAAAGCAACTCGAGGCGCAGTGGAGTTTGATTAGAAGTCAATGGATATGAGCATCATGGTATTAAAAACAATTTAATATAAAAGAAGGAAGAAGCCGCTACTCTGTCACGAACGAAAATCAAAATATTTCTTTTCTTCTTCTAGTATTTCTTGAAAATGCTTTTATTGCTTTTACTTATCTATTCCTGATGATACGATACGATCGATGGAAAATACCTATCATTATCTCTCAAGAGAGAAGTGCACAGGCTAAAAGAAAAAAATGATCATTTAATTGTGCATATAAGGATTAATGGAGGAAAATAGGAAAAGTGGCAATCATTCATTCCTGATTATTTTTGTACGTACGTACCACATGGGTTGCTCGTTGCTCACTTTGACGTTCAATATTGATGTTGTTTCGTTAGCGGCGGGAATGGCAGTGGTACAGTTCTTGACTCTTCGTCTTCCTTATTCGAAATAATGAGAATGATGACACGGGATTATAAAATGGGAAAGAGTATGTAAGTAACGTTAGGAGGAAGGCCGACAATATAGAAATAGAAAAATAGTTTATTTTAATGCTTATGCTACGCTTCTTGTTTTTTGCGTCAATGACCTTTCAGTTTCAATATTAGCTATTATATCAGAAGTGGCAATCATTGTCAATTGTCTGTGGCCAGTCATTGTCAGTTTTATGCACAACGTAATCAACCAACCTGGTGCAGACCGTTTCGAATGTGTGACGTATGCATTATTACATTATTATTATTATTAGATTCATTATATGGACACCACACCAGGCTTCGTCCAAAAAAGTGACGTCTCAATTCGGAGGACGTATTCGAATAAAGACTTTTAGTTTCCATTAAGGAAGTACTCGAGTTCTTTCTCTGAAACACTTGGCGGTATTTGAAGCTATGAAGCTGGTCCTTTTAAAAACACCTCTTGAGCTTTGAGCACCTGAAGTGTTGACGTGAGTGGACTGCAGACGTTTTGGTGACAGTGCGGTTGATGTGTCTATTATTATTGTCTACATATAAGGCTTTAATGGCTCAATAAAGCGTTAAAATCGAAAAGGATGCACCGTTACCATAAACGTCAATTTAGAAAGGAAAATAACATTTCGTCGATGTGTATTATAATAATGCGTTGTATACCAATTGAAATCGAGTCAGTGTCAGATGCATGATTTTTCATGATGTTTTTTCTATTCTTTTGTAGATCCTAACAGTAAATCAGTATACGTCCGTTCAGCAATGAAGGGTGGATCGATCCTCCGGCTTCTTGGGGTCTGGGCTGACCTTGGTGGAGCAAATAAGGGATTTTCTGCAGCCCCTTCCTACACACCACAAAAAAGTTCATGCTTCCTTGGTGGTAGTTTGGGTGGGTTTGGTGGAAGACTTGTGGCACGAAGTTTGTCATCCCCACAACCTCCTCAGTTCCAGTATGTGCAATGTCTGAGTCTTGAGAACGAGGTAAGGAAAAAATAGTCATTTTAATCACCATAATCATGATCTTTCTTAATTATGATTGAGCACTTGGTAAACAAAAACGCGAATTAATCAATCTGCCTGATACGCATCACTTCCGTGCTCATTCGTCACGGACTGGGTTTCTTTGCATTGCATTATTTGAAAGAGCGAGTGAGAAATAAAAAGTCTAGAAAAAGAAAATGAAGACAATAATTCATGAATCCTTCCTGTCAAAAGTTTACACGACTCGGTCTTGATATAAATCTGCGTACGTGTCTTGTCTGGCAGGAGATGGTTTATTTTAGAATTTATGCATTTAATATGAGACTGTTGACCTAAACATTAATGCAATCCAATGGTGTAATATTCTGACACAAAGTCGATAAATTTTTCGCTTATTAGAAATTTCTATGGTTGATCAAAAGCTTTGCGGTATGTCGTTTGTGATTTATAATTGTGACGTGACAATGAACGTCCTTCGGAATTATCTAGGTGCTTTTGCTTTTAGTTTCGTATACACGTAGCGAGCTGGTCTGTTTTCGTGACGATTAATTGTGAATTACATTACAAATTGCAAAGCTGAAACAAAAGTCAGTCAGATAAGTTTCTTTGATAATCAGCGAACCTGAGGAAAAGGAGCACCACAAATTCTAAGAAGCGCCATTAAGGACTCTGCGTGACGCCACCAAACCACCATAATGCTATATTTGCAACAGCAGCTGCTGCTGCACTATGAAATTTAATTACTCAAGGCGACAAATCTCCCCGCGGGGCACATTAACACTTTCTGAAGTAGGAGGCGGTTAGGAAAAATAACCTTAATACTTTATATAGAAAATATTCGATAGTTAGGAAGAGGCTTGCCAATGACTCTTTTAAGCATTTGTAGAAATGACTGTGCTAAAATAAATATAAATATTTATCTAGGCTGGGACTGCCTTGGCAAATGTTGATGCAAAGATTTAGCCAAAGTCCCTGACTGAAATAGAGTCCACAGTAAAACGAAAACATTAATGTTTTATTATCGGCAAAGGTAGGTCCAATGGTGTGTCAATTATCATGGTGCATGGAGTATGGATAGAGTAGAATTTTAACTCAAAAGGACCCAATCCACGGTGAATGGGGCTGGATTCTCAGATTTGAGCCGACCAATTTTTTTGTTTGGTAGTTCGAGGAGAAACAGACGCTGTTTCTGAGATGCTTTCCGGAGTGGTACCCCCTCAAAAGTTTGAAATAAATGATCCTCAAACTTAGATACTTTTAATAACCAGAACGTCGTTTATCAGATTCTTGGTGATGTAAATTCTATTTGTTGTGCTTAAAATCTCTGTAGTGGCGTTGGAGTTCTACTAAAAATACTTATTACAACTATATGAGAATCTGATAAACGGCGGTAAGGTGTAACAGTTTTCAGAGTTTTTATGGTGACAAATTTTTCGAATACGGTAGGAACGTTAATATACGCCTTAAGATTCTACAAAAATACTGCGAATAAGAAGTTAAAACGAGCAAATTAAAAAAACCAACCCCACATTCACCGTGAATCCTTTGTGAGTAGCATGAGCAAAATAATTTTAGTAAATGCGAATAAAATAAAACAACATGAATTCTGTCCCACCTAACATGTGCAAAAAGCAAAAGTCTTTCCCATACCGGGAATCGAACCCGGGCCTGCTGGGTGAAAGCCAGCTATCCTAACCACTAGACCATATGGGACTTGTTAAAAAGTTACTGCACAAATCACATTCACATTCGCCTCATTTATCGATATAAAGAACGTTGATACAAGATACAATTCTCTCAAGAGCATCATCATCATTATGATTGTGTTGGACAAGTGGATTCTTAACATAGGAATTACATTCTTAGCATTACGGATTCGCACTAATAAAATGGAACCTCGACGTCGCTACTTGGATTTATGCAAATCCCCAGTGTAATTTCAACAAGGAATATAGCAAAACAAATTTTCCGACGTTGAAGTCAGCCAAAGAGTTTAAAATTGAGATGGAATAATAACGAAACAATCCCTGTTTTCAGATCAGAAAGTTAATTTTATTCATACTGTAGCGTACACGTTACTCAGGTATCTTTGATATAATTATTCACAGTTAAAATTTCTTGATGAATCCACCAAAATGTTCAAGAAAATTTGAGACGGCATGGCAGTAATACATGCAAATTAAAGAAATTACTTTTTCTCAAAAGCTCCACATTGCTCCAACCAACGGGTTGCAGATTAATGCAGACAACACCCTAGTTAACCCGGCGGTACAAAGGTTGGTTGCCCAGTTTTGAGGAAAAGGTACATCAACTTGACAAAAATAAATATTAGTGACAAGCTGTTTCAGAATATAAATAATAATCATCATCTTCATAGCCATTCTTGAAAAGGGACATAAACTGTAACTTTTGGCAGAAATTTGATTTTATATCACCTTTTGTTTCGTTGAGGGGGAAATTCCCCCGGGGTAGGGGTAATTTTACGAGTATGATTCCACGTGTTACAGCAATCAATAATAATATGCATAACTTGCTATTGGTTTCTTCAATTGTCTATTTTTGAGACTCGGCTTCATAAACGAAATCCACGTTGTGTGTGTTGGGACCAAAACCAAACCAATAATATAACAGAAAAGAAGAACTAGAACCTATACAGAAATATGGGCAGGTTTGTCATGATAAAGTGACTTTTGTCGTCGAAGTCATTTTCATGAATTACGCAAATACTTGCTTTTTATACTTTTTTAAATAAATGTGTTGTCTCTTAAAGCCAATCAAAGTAACAATTAAAGAACAAAATCAACACTATAAAGATTAAGGGAGCGAACAAGTTGAATAAATCTTTTATTTGGTTTTTTCTTTGGCGCACATTTTTGTTGCAAATTATTATTGGCCTTACATGGATGGCTTTTTGTAATTTTTAATGAGCTCTAGTTAATTCCAGAAAAAATATGTAATAACAACACATCACGATTTAATATAATGGTTGAACCTATTCATTCAAACAGAGATGGCACCAATTAGAAACCATTGTGTCATGTCATAAATAAAACTATTCCAAATCTCATTTAATTTATACGTTGCAATTAAGCTGACCGCTGCGCTGGTCAGACCAGACCACATCATTTTTTTGCAAGATTTAATTTAGTTATTTTTATTGTAAGGGGCACATAGCAATTAGTGTTGTAATCAGTATGATTTAAATGTTCATGTTCATTCATAAGAAGCAATTTATTTCTGGTTCATTGTTGCGTCTGCCAATCAAGATCGCATCCCATCGCTGTAATGTCTATGTAATTTTCAATGTCACGGAATAATCCTCACAAAATATGTATGTACAATTTGGCAGCACTGGCGTCTTATTGCTACCAAACCAGACACGAATGACACGAAGACTCATAGTGAGCTGACAAGTGACAAGAACATATCGTAGATCATTATAATTATTCATTATTCGCCCTTTCTATTGATGACGACAAACGAAAAATAATAAGTTATTACATTACTCTCTATTGATCGTTTAAACCGAAAGACACGCCGATTGGCGATACGATGATGAGGACTGGAAGAAATGTGCCAATTCTTTGTTCACAAAGTATTTTTATTTTATTTTATTGCGGCTTCCTAATCGATTCTGGTTCTTCTGGTTAGTCGACCCATTAATTAATTGCTGAATATCCAAATAAACATTTGATCCTGCCAGGCAGTGATCTACTTTTTTCCTATGCTAATGAATAATGATAATGATATTTGGACAACTGCTTACTAGTAATCAGATTATAGTTTGTGTCTATTCTTTTGTTGCAGATATACAGTAGACTATGTAAAATGTTATATAGTATTTTTATCTAAAAACATTTATTAAAAGGAATGTCTTGTTTACCCAAGATCACTCAAAATTAAAAATTAATTTATTACGTATGTTCAGTTTTTTGTGGAAAAAGAGGTGTGTTCGCATTTTATTTTATCTTTTTTACTTTGTCGTGAGGTCGAGGAGCAGAGCAGAAAAATTAACATGGGAAGAGAAAAAGTAGCATTTAGCATACAGATCTGGTCTGATTCCTTCATATTATGTCGATTGCGGGACCTCTAAATTGCTTGAAACAAAGTTAACACCAACTGTAAAGTATCGAATTTATGACGTAGTCACATTATCGTTTTGTTTTTGCTCGACTAGAAATAAAGCAAAGTGATAAATGGGAGCTAGAGCTACTTTGAGAATGAGAATGACATTGTTGATTATGTTGACGCGAAAGTGTGCATTTCGATTTAGCAAAATCATTCATTGAACACGATAGGCATCTCTTTGGTATTTAATGGATGACTACATAGTTAGGTATTTTATTTTATTAGTAAAGTGAGGGAAGTATCGAATGATTTATTTTACACCTGTCACAAGAAGCGTCCTACCCGGAGGCACTATGCTTTTGCATACGTATCCAAGATGCAAGTTTCTTAAAAGACAATGAGCTCTTAAATCGTTTTTGCTCTATAAAGCAAGAGCTCATAAAAAAGTGTTTTTCAGTGCTAATTGTAGAAGAAATCGAAATAAATTCTAATTGTGACTCCATTATTAAAAGGGACCTTGAGGGCTCTTTAAAAACTTCACACCTTCATGCGGAATTCGACAGAAGGAAGAATCCTTGCAACTCGGCAGGCAGTTTTTTTTATTATGGGAAACGGTTGCTGAAGTCTCTAAAGGTAGTTTAGTCGATGGTAAAAAAGGTCTTCAGTAAGTAAGCAGGCGTTTCATTACGTTGGTCGGTTGGCCACTCCACATGACATATCAAAAATGATGTCTTAAGTGTTAATAATACGCTAAATTCTGGAATTCCAACACGTGTAATAAAATAATTCATTTTACCATTATTTATTTCTTATCAAAATAGGGTAATTGCTTTTATAGCCTTGATAGGAATGCCTTTGTAGTATGTGATGTGTGTGCATAATGAAATGAATGATTCAAGAGAGCTAAAGCTTGTCTGTGAAAAGGAAGCTTTTTACGCTAATTTGAAAGGAACATAAAAATCTGTTTATTCATAAAACATGCCTTGAAGAATTATGAATTATGAGCTACAATAATGCAATAAAATGATAATGTTAATTTTGATTCTGCAGCTGCGTTTGGGTTTGATTGGATACAACCCAACTGCTGGAGTTACTTGCTCCAAGAATTTTATTAATTTCTTTCTTGGAACTTGGCTTTGGGCTTTAAAACTTATGATTATGCATGAAATTTATATTCGAAAATAAATAAAGCCTGATTGGCAGGCCAATTTTATTGACTGCTCCGTTTTTTGCGTAGTTATCTGTCAATCCTGAATCGACAGCGACTCCTTTTCTGTTCAGAGCAGAATCAATATCATCCATCGTAGATTTCCTATGAAATAAGAATCAATATCTGCTTTTGTATAATACGCAAAATTCGATTCACGATCGACTATCAATGGTAATAACAATAACAATGAATTCCAAAATCCCTGCAACATCTTTATAATGTACTTATATTTTTCGATCGTGATAGTATTCTCCGCTTTGATTTTACTAGGATTGAGGATTTTGGTCTTTGCATTATAATTTCAGCGTGCGTTCAAGGTTATATATGAAATATGCGTACAATTCACAAGAAAATACCATTTTTTGCTGGATAAGTGTTCAATGCATGAAAGAGACCTGATGTTCCAGTCAGTTACTCATTTTTATGGGATTTTGGTCAAGTAATTTATGTGGGCTGTTGCTTTCTTTGCTTATTGCATTGTACGATCGAATTACATCTTCGCAAAGAAACTTCATGAAGAAAAGAAAAATCATTCTTATGTAATGTGGATAGGTATTTTTGCAATTGAAATAAAAAATACAATTGCCAGTGCGTGAAAATCACGACTTTTAAAAGAAGCAAAAACCGTCTTTTACGACGGACGTGAGGGGTTGCAATGTAGTGATTATGTTCATGATTCTTTATTTTCACAGAAGAAGGGCGATTTTGTACCAGGGTATAAAATTCTCTTTTCTTCTCAAAAACACCAATGAACTCTTACTAGGTAAATTTTCGCTAGCTCCGTTCAGAGTGAACGCGGAACGTCTTTTTTCATTTTTTATGGCGACTTCTGCGAAAGACGTACAGTAGGCGAAAACGAGAAGGAGAAAATTATCGAATTATATATTTTTTCTTTTTCCTAGACCATGGCGGGTCTCCCTCCTATTCTCCATAGCTCCATGCTTAAATGACAGTCTTTTATCCTTCAAGACGGCAAAAGCTAAATAATATATGTATTTCGTTGAAGCAGATGATATCATATAATGCAGTTAGACGATAGCACTATTATACCTAGACATGCTAAATTATATAAACCAAGTAGAGTTTTCTTTTAGAAGGTATCATTGC
>VYYJ01004244.1:0-13928 GCA_021029165.1 Cyphoderus albinus
AAAACTTGTGAAACATTTTTTCTCAAAGTTTTTACGTTTTCATTTTACGTTACGATTTGGTGATTTATTATTTACGGGAATATACGTGCTTGAAATTAATGTGTTCCTGTTATTTCTATAAATATCAATAAAAGGGTAAAAAATAATGCAGGATAAAAATGTTTATTTTCTGGAATGCAGCATGCTATATTTATTCATATTTTATAGTTTTCCTACCTTCCTAGTCCCATATAAATCGATTTAGTAAAGGAGAATCTTTAGACCATGAGAGGAGAAAATGACTTGGAGCAAAGGAGGCAGAGTGTAAAACGAAATCAATAAGCAATATTGCCAGATTTCTGCTTTCTTTCTAATACACTTTAGTAGATGGGATATTAATGCAATGTGTCACAATATTGCTCTGGGACTGCCTAAGTAAATAAAATGACTTTGGCACCTTGCACCTTTTCCATTACCCTTTTCCTGTGTGGAGTCTGAGCCCTTTGTGTACATTTCCGAATCACTGGAAGTAGGACAAATTTGCTTTGTGACAGTTGGACGCAATGGCACGTTCGAGTGATATTTGGCGTAGCGTGTCCATTTTTGCAAGTTATGTAATGCGTAAAGGCTGGGATGATTTGAGTGTTATTCCCTTATTTTTATTTCTTTCCTCTTTAATACAGATGAGAATTCAAGACTGGCCCTCTACTGGCTCATTAAATCAAGGTGATTATTTTAAGAGTTTCAGTATGTTACAGTAATTAGTTTAAGTTATTTAATTTATAATGCCAAAATTTATTCTTGTGGTATTTAGCGAGCAAGGAAACGTCGCAGCCACTCAGCTCTTAAAAGAATGTCTCGACTCTGGGCGTGGTAAGTTCGTAAATTTATGTTGCAGCAGAACTTGATTCGCTGATTGGATTTGCATTAATGAGAGATTTTGCGTTATTTTGAGCATAATCCACCAATGTCACAGCCATTATTCTAAATTATGAAAGTTTGAAAGTGCAGTAAAAACTTTTTTATTGTACTCACGTTTTTAGATTTGCTTTAACATGTAAAGTCATTTTAATACTTGCAAGCTTCTAATACCATTTAAATACTTCGTTATTATCCTCCAGGTCTCACAGCACAAAACATTTTAGATGTTCGGACTTGTGTCACAACTCCAAAAAATGAAAAGCTGACCTTTAAAGCGGCTAGATTACTGTATAGAAAGTGAGTCATTTTACCATTTTATTAGTCACACGGGGCAAACTGTGAAACTTCCTTTAGCATAAAGGCTGGAAGAGATTTCCAGTTATGCAATAATCATATGCATGAAACGAGATGAGAAATTATTTTATTTATATGTAAGCTTAGTTTATTTACTCGTGTTCTCCCATTCTTCTATGTTATAGACTCAGCAATGGAGAAGAGTTCATCACCACAGCTCAGCTACTAGCACGATTGAAGAAACAAAGGAACAATATGACATTTCAGAACGAGGAATTTTGTACCGTCGGAAAAGACAGTGAGAATGCTTTACCTACATCGTATGAGGAAACTCCAAATGAAGATGTGGCTGAGGATATCCAGAAGAATGACGAAGAAAAAGAAGAAAATTCCGACAAAGTTGAACCTCAAAAAGCAGAGGAATTTTCTCCTATGGGAAAGAAAAATACCAATTTAAACGAGACATTTATTGTTCCTAAAGATAGTCATCGTCGCTTTTTTGTATCCCAAAAACAACAAAGATCGCCTGAAAATAATGTTAAACCTGAAGGTCAGCAGCAGTCCACGATCTCAGGGAAATCAGAGAACTTTGAAGATTTGCAATTTGCCATGACCCAACCTGGAAAAAAGTTAACTCTGCAAGATCTTTTAAACGTGGCTAAAGATTTGAATCGTGGTATGCAGCCCAGAGTCTCTCTCGACGAAAGATATAAAATTCTTTCCAGACACAAGTGGAAAATGGCTTCAATTCCAAATGCTTTCATTCTTCAGCTTTTCATCTTGGCTGTATTAGGAAATGTGATGCTAGCAACAGATGCCCTCGCTTATTTGATCTTTGTCGGAATTTTCGAGTCATGTTACAACTTCCTTCTGTGGAGCCGGATACACAAAAAATTTTGACGGTAAATACCTAAAAACCTTTTTTCCGCTTATTTATTTTTCTTTTATATGGACTTCAAATAAAAATGTCTTCGTTTTATGTAGACTGGAAGTTAGCTTTTGAAAGCGTTCTAAAAGAAAATTCCTGGACCACCGGGACATTTCAACGGCGACTTACTCAGCGTTACCTCATTACGCACTTGATTTTCACATGGCTTGGGTCTCTGATTTTGTCATTTAAGATTTGTGACCAATTCGTGTTTTTGTCCCTGGTCGTGGGAACAATTTCAGTGATATCGATTCAAATCGGAATACTTCAGAGACTTCTACCCAGCCTGCAACAGATTTTTATTCTGGTCACATCTCTATTTTACTATAACCCAGATACCATCTCAAATCTCTTCGGAGGTACACTGTCGATGAGTCAAGTTGCAACGTTTCTCCATCAGCCTATTACAGCAACAGCCGCTCTTGGGGATCATTTCCTATTGTCCCACGTGAATGGGTTTACCATGCTTATCATTGCTATTCTGATTACAACGTTGAAACTGTCCTTGCAGAGGATTTTTCTTGAAACCATTCCTGAGATTACACAATGCATTTGGTTGGTGAAAGTTGCTCAGTTATCGATGGAGCAGGAAACGAGCACTGTGATGTTGGGTGTGTGTACAGGCATGCTTCTATGTGGCTTCATGCGGCTCCTTTGTTCCAAGATGAAATTATGGAAAATTATCCTAGTGGTCTTGCTAGGAATTTTAATTGCAGCAGCCTCCGCCACTATCGTACAAGAAGGTGTTAGTCGAGAACAAACAATAGCAGCTTATAATGGGGAAGGTAAAACGTTTTTAGAGTGGGAAGAGTATGAAATGGCATGTCACAGGAAAGCTTGGAATGTTCAGAATACAGCCGCAACACAGATCAAGTGCTCCAGTTTATACGAAGATATGACTAGCCCCGCTCTGGTAAAATGGAAGGGAAGAATATCGACTGTAAAAGCTTCAAAGATTGAGCGCTCTTCTTGGATGGATAAGACTTTTGGCGTCGCCGATGTTGTCTTTGACATTAGTGTGGGAATTTTTCCATCTCAGAGGGACGACGGCTCTAGAAATTGGCAATTTTTGTCGGGGTCAAATGACGGTGAATCTTTGGCACCATCAACTGTCATAATCAAGACCAGTGAATTGTGGGACAGAAAACAAAAACAGGCTCTCATTGATCACATTCTTAATCTACGGACAGGAGACAAAATTGAATTTGTTGGGAAATTACAAGGATCTACGGCTGGGAGCCTCGCACCGCAAATTATAGATATTAAGAGTTTGCAGTGTCTGAGCTGTGCGACAGCGGACTATGGTGTATTTGTGATAAAAAGAGGAACTGTGCTAGACTACTTGAAAGACATCCGGAATTTGGAATACTCAAAATGGTTTCTTCTCAATTTTTTATGATTTAATTTTAAATAATTTGATTACTAACAGCGTTTTAACTGAATCCTCTTAATAGTGGTGGAAATAATAATCGTGATAGTACATAAGTAAGGGCACAAAATGATGAGTAAATCAATGTAGGCAACCTAACCCAAACTAGTCTTGAATGAATAATTTTAATGCTTTTGTGCTATCAACTAATGTGTATGCTATTTTACATGTTATGAAAATTAATAATTTGTAAGCATTTCAAAGACTGATTTCTATTTTATTTTTAATGATTTATTTTTTACTTTTGTTACTATTCAATTCAATTGTAAAATTAAAGTCTTGTAAAATGGATACTTATCAAATAAATAAAGAGTCGGCAACTACATACGATGTAATGTCGTTTGTTGGGATTTCTTTCAGGCATAACACTGACTTATTTGATCTGTTGTTTTTATAGCGATTTCAGGACTACGGCAGGCTACGACTGCTTTCTGAAAAATGACTGCCAACCCGGTGCCAAATGATATATCAGCTTAGTAGTAATTATAGTTTATAAAAATTACTACGTAGCTCCTTTAGATTTGGAAGGGTGCCATAAGCAAGATATGTATCTGCGAGAAATGAAGCTCCATGAGGAAACGGATAATCTGATCTTTGTTCATATTTTGTAAACTGCTCCCTTATTGCTTTGGCTTCCGCGAGGNGATCTTTGTTCATATTTTGTAAACTGCTCCCTTATTGCTTTGGCTTCCGCGAGGAGAATCGACACCCCAATAATCAAGCATGCCACAGTTAACATTAGCGCTATTTGAAGCAAAGTAAAATGTCGGTTGAGTCCTAATCGGGTTGGGATGTCATTCGGAGCTTTTACTATGGTCTGCGCCAAGGTATCCTTTATACCACTAAAATCGATTCCAGTCGCATTTTCAAAAACTTCCTTAATTGGAGTAAAGTCGAGTTTTGAGACACTGTCAAAATACTCTTTTATAAGACTAAAGTCGATTCCTGTATCATTTTCATAATTATCCTTGATATTCCCAAAAAATTCCGGAAGAAATGAAAATAAACTCGAATTTGAGACAGAATGTTTGGGGTTAAGATTGAATTCATTACTGCGATGGCCACACTCACTGAAATATAAAAGGCTTTAATATTATATTGAAACATTAGGTTATATTTAAATTGTTTGTTCAAACAAAATTGGGCACCTATCTTACCAGAAACCGAGACTAATCAAAATTAATATTGAATGCATCACAAAAGCACTTTTAAACATTTTCTCTCCGGGGTTAGGGCCAACTTTAAAGTATTTAGTTTAAATATTAAGTTTATCGACGAAACTTGTAACCTACATAAAGTGGGGTAGACACTTCTTCATTTATTGAAAGAGTCGAAGATACACACCTCTTCGTAATTTACTGCACAAAAAAATACATAAATACTTAGCATTTCTCTTACATACCCATTTATTCTGCTCGGATTTTGACTTAATTTTTCATTAAGCTCTTCCCTACATTTTGCCCAATTGTAACCGTACTGTTTCTTACTGCTAAAATTATAATGCACGTACCAAAACTCCTTTAAATTGAAACCATAGTCTGCGATATTAATGCTTTCTTAAGCTCAAAACTTAGCACATTAAATGTAGAGCAGTCTTTTATTAAAAAATCAAATAGGCGATTAAAATCTCTGGGGACCTTTAAATTGAAACCATAGTCTGCGATATTAATGCTTTCTTAAGCTCAAAACTTAGCACATTAAATGTAGAGCAGTCTTTTATTAAAAAATCAAATAGGCGATTAAAATCTCAGGGGTAAGGTCAGACTAAATGTCATTTGGAGGAGGAGGTGGTATTTTGTACGTTCCAGGGGTACGGGGAAGGAGAGAACTTGGCGGAGAAGGAAGTGGACTTCCATAAGGGGTACTAGGCGATAAGTCCTGCAAATTTGAAGTCGATGGAACCGCATAAGTCTTTGGAGAGACATATGAATGAAGAATATTAGAAGGTGGCGAGTGACGGTGGTGGATACGCAGCGATTGGCGGATGTGCAAGAACTTTGTGAGAAATGGAGTGCGGGGGTCCATGTAAATGATGTTGCAAAAATTCAATTTCCGCCTCTTCCTGTAAATGTAGCCGATACAAATAAGATTCAGCCAAAATCGATGCAGCTCCTGCCGCCAAAGCCCCCACAGCGCCCATCAGTGCCACCTGGATTAGTGTAAAATTTCCATGTTGAGCTATTAAATTTGGGAGCACCCTGGACGCATTCACACCTTTCCAAAACGCTTGATAAATATTGAAATCGAGTCCGCCATAACCAGTGAGTCCAAGGGAATTGTAGAAAAGAACTGTTATCAGAAATATTGGGCCATATCCTGGGTTGCTGTGCCTGCTCCGTCTGTTCGCCAGAGTGGCTTAAAGAATGATTTTGAGACCCAAAAACCATTTTAAAATCCATTAATTTTATTTTATATAAGAAGTTGATTTTGAGACTTACCAAAAGTGCAGATAAACTACAAATAGAAATAAACTTGTAGATAAAACAAAAAATTGTGGTATACTATGCATTTTTCCTTTGCTCTATCTCTCGATGGTTCAACATACAATCTTTGGCCACGCTTGTCTTGGTAGAGTCATTTTCTCGTCAATCTTTTCAGCAGTGCTAATTCTTAAGAACCCATTATGCTGAATGTATAATTAATAGAATGTATTCACTAATTGTGCGGGAAATTGTCTTCTAACGGTATAAAATATTCTAGTTGGCAGCTTTTTACGGTTTAAAAATGAGTAATTTACGTATGTAACAAATAAAACCCTGATTAACATGTACTTTCTCACAACGGAAATGCTCAACATGGGACAATTGAATTTAGAGTTTTGCATGTCAAATATACTGACCGAGATATTTTATTTAACTGCAGCAATTTTAACAACGTGCTTAAAGTAGTTAATTTGTTAACATTTTGCTGTAGCTATATCTGTAATGCTTGTAAATAGGTAAACCGTACCATTATTGACATTTAAACAAGTAATTGCTTACATAACATGAACAATGATTAAACTTTTAATCACGGCAATCAGCATTTCAGTAAGTATAGCTGTAAAGTTTTCTTATTTTCATCATTAATAACACAATATGTATACGGGGTTGGTTGTAAATATAAACTAATTTCATTTTTAATCACAACAATTATAAATTGTAATATTATTTGTATTTTTCGTTTAAACAGAATTAAAAAACTGACAATCAACTTTTTATTAACGTTATAAATTATTCAAAATATATAGAAATCTTGAAGGTGGGGTCCTAAAATTATATTACAAAGTTTTTATGAGAAGCTTAAGTCGATCGATCAATTTATTAAGCCATGATGATCGAGCTTCTTGAAGTGAAGACAATTATTATATGCACAACAATTTTACACAAAATTACGAAGTGTTTGTATTGTAAATTAAGTGACTGAAAATGATTAATCGCGTAATCCACGAATTAATTTAATGATGGCCACCACACCTTCTGGAAAATTATCTCAAATGTTTCTTCTCGTCCTGTGAACTTTCGACGACCAAGGGAAAGAAAATTTCCGAGGCAATGGACCCCCCACGTTGCCCTCCATGTATATAAATATTGGATACCACCAAATTCTCGCAAGGTAGTTTGTTCTTGTGTTTTGGCTCCTCTGTATAATTCCAATAATAAAAATTGTAGACGTTATTAAAATGGACATAACAAGATAACATGAAAATTATTTGTTTGTTGTAATTACTTCACCTTTAGTGAAGGATTGCTGGCAAGCGTGTGGTATATCCAAAAAAGTCTTGTGGTCACATAATAAGCAATAATGATATCAATTGTATAATGTCCCCGGGAGATTAGGACCATAATAATTCCTGTCAGACTGGCCAGAAAGGATGCCCAATGAAGCAGGTACAGTTTGGGTGAGGAATCTGAGTTAAACAAAAAAGTTATTTAATTGTTAATTGAAAATTCTCAATTAAATACATAGTACGTATGTAATCATTTATGTGACAAATGGTTTCAGGTGGTTTGCGAATTGTAATTAGTTAAAGTTAAATATGACTTACATTCTTTAATAAAAAGGTACGCCGTGACTAAAATAACTGTATGACCTGCAATAAAGAAAGCAATTTAACAACGACGCAAAATAAATGTCATTTGAGGAGCCAATGACCTACAAGTAAAATTTTGTATTGTGTATTACTGACCAGAGAAAATGTAATCTCCACAGTAGACCTGCTCCCCATTTATTGATAGCCCAAATCCGCTCAAAAGTCTTAGTGCTCTTCTAGCAATCTCCAAGACGGACGTTGCGTTCGAGGGTGGGGAACAATAGTAAGTATAAGAGGATACTGGTAACACAGTGACAAACATTGTCACAGATCGCATTAAATATAAAGCTGCTAAAATTAAGAAGGCTCTTCTGAAAACAATCCATCTACATTGGAAAAGAATTCAAAGAGAACAATTAGTGGAATGAACTTGGAATCAATCTGTGAAAACAAGAGAAATGCACTTTGGGGCTAATTTGATTACCTGTGTCTGTGGAGAAACATAACTGAAATGGTAACGAAGACTGAAACCATAATGAGTATTTCAGAAACGTACAGCGCCTTGTCAATCGTGGACACGTTATCTAATATGATATCTGGCAATGGCTTATAGACATGTCTATCGGGCAGTCTTTGATGGGTTAGAGCTAAGGACACAGTGGCCAACACAAAATTGATTTGCAGAAGCACAAAAGCGACAACAGTCTTCCGTTTCTCCTTGGGGAAACTACTGGAAAAAGATTCTCCCTCTGAATTGGGAATATCTATTCGTATTGCCGCTGTTCTCGTGCCCCGTTTTCCATCCTGAAACAAAAACACACATAAAATGAAAAATATAATGAAATCCTTTCTTTATAATTTCTAAATTATTTACTAAATAGTTGCCATTGCAGAGTGAAATATTACCGTTCCCGTTTCTGAAGAAACTTCCAACGGAACATCTCCATCCGAGCTGTGCCAACCGCCATTCTCACAATTCTGGAGGAGCGGCTGACGCTGGTACAGGAGATCCCCACTTGTGGTCGACATCGGGCTCGGCGTGTTGGAATACGTCTGGGTTGATGTCCCAGGGGCACAGTTATTATTATTGTTGAGAACAACGATTGTTGCTGACATTAGTCTTTGGTGTTTTTAACATCCTATACCAATTAAAAATTATAGTGAACCTCCAAATCGGAGTCATTCAATTAGTGTTAGTGTGTCGCCTAACTAACTAACTATCCCTTTTCTACAATTTTGCCATTTCCTTTAGTTCCTGTAAATAGGTAAGATGTTTATTAAATGAATGACAACGGACATGATAATGCGACACTCGATTATTGACGAAGTGAAGTCGTAGAAAAACGGAACTGAGAGAAAATGCTGATGGGAAGAAGTAAACAAGACTAAACCTTCCAAACACCAAGATCAAGATGGAAATAAAAATAAAGCAAAAGCTTTTCGAAACTTCGTTTGAGACTACTGCTCTGTATCGATGACGCATGAGGCCTGACACTGTTGAAGACTGCTGCGCTCCTCCGGCTGTTGATGCTGCTGCATGTGGCTGCATGACTCATTTCATACATTGTTAAAATGCACATGCACACACTTTGTCTCATGTACTTTGTGCACATCTTCGAAGATCATGAAGACGTCAGAATGCTTCAATTTTCATCTAATCCTAACCAAACATTCGCGATCATGATTCATGATTTCCTTAAAATTAAAACTTGATTTGATAATGAAAACTTTATTTGCATTTTCCTTTCTTCCACATTCCCAAAAAATTACTTGACTACGAATTTTCACATGTTTGGAAATAGCCAGTTACGTTGATTCAGTTGCAAGATTCATGAAGGACATGTAACTTGTGACTTAATTATTGACACATGCATTTACTCAAGTGATACGTCTTTAATTTCTAGTGTGATAATCAGAGTCTGATTCTGATGACGTAATTCCTTAGAATAGTTCCACTCAGCGCGTAGCCTTCATAGAATCAAGCTTTCCTACGCCGTAATCTCTTACTCATTGAACCACTGCGGAACAAAGAATCTTCTTGTGTATGAATGACTATAACTTTCTTATAAAAACACGGTGATTCACACAAATGTTTAGACAGTTTAACTCTTTAGGCTGGTATGGTTACTTTTCCTTACAGTATTTAAAATGGACATGACGAGGTACGGGACAAATTCATTTAACATGGAAACAAAGCTTTGCCATGAGAAGGCCACTTTCCTTTACAATTTAAATATTGGGGTTATTAAAATACGAAATAAACTCGTGTTCGTGTTGTATTACAGAATTAAATACACGTATCATAACTAGTATGTATGTGGTAATATACAACGAATATGTCGGTGCCTTTATTCTGTATATTAAAATATGTATAAGAAAAGACTCATTCATTGACTATTCTATTCACTGACATTTTCTTCTTGGCTACTACGATCGGTCGCGGTCGCTACTTTTCTTGTTTGTTTATTGTATTTGTGAGGCACAGAGAGGAGCTGCGTAATTGTAGTTCAGAATCCGAGTGGCGACATTTAATGATGACGTTTGACATTATAATTTGAGGATTATTACACAGTCATTGATATCATCAAGTCTAAAGTAGATGAAGACAGCCTCTGACTCTGCTAGTTAAGTTTTTCCCTTTATTAATTTTGATGAGTAAAGAGACTATGAATGAATGTAAAAATGAAAGCTGTACTGATACTGAAAGCATTTGTACAATCAATTTATAACGAATAATATCACACAACTAAACAAATCAAATCTAAAAGTCTACCGAGTAAAAAGCTAGTTATTCGTTCGGCAACTCTTGTACAAACTCATCATTTTCATTCATATCTAACTTGGCATTCGAACATCGCATTGTGAAGATTCTACATACATGATGTTTGCCAAAGTCGGCCAAGTGTATGTAATAAAAAAGGAAAACTGGATCAGAAAAATGAAGTCCTTGTCAAATTAAATATGCGTTGGTAATAATAAGTATTCCACTTGTGTAACACTAGTTGTTAATAGAGAAAAGTTAGCATATGAAAAATGACATATGAATATACTCCACGCTACGCTTCCATGGGTGGTTGAAGATATCGTGTTAATTTTCCAAGCTCATCTTTTACTAACGTTTTGTAGTTGGTCCCTCGATTATTCCCTTCCTTCAAACATGCCCTTTTGCTCTTTTTGGCCTTATGAATAAGCTATGAAGTGAAATAAAGCTTTCAAAAAAAGTTTTCGAAACACCTAGTCATCCAGTCATATTAATTTGGTGAAACGAAATGATCCACTGTCTGACCTGACCATACCACATTGCATCATAAAAGAGTAAGTATTATCGATGTATAGCCATAGTTAACTAACTTACTATTTGAGAACTGATTAAGTGTGCGTGCAGGAAATTGCAAAAAAATGAAGCGAAGGAAGAGGCAAGCCACTGGCACAAAACCGAAACTAAATGAATTTTATTCCCGATTTGGCACAGAAGATTATTACTATTGTTATGTGTGCCCCGGAAAACTTTTGTCGACTTGAAGTTCAGTTAATGAGTATATGGTGGCCTTTATACCTCCATAAAACTTTCCTTATTATCAAACCTTTTATTTTTCCATGTCATTCTGTTTGACAGTTCATTATCGAAGCTTTATTCATTTCATATGTAGTTCTCGTAATATGCAATGGACATATGATAATAATAGGTTATTGTATCATCTTTCCAATTCAATTACCAATGCTTTTCTTCGTTTTTTGTTTCACCGTAAAATCAGTCCGAAACATAAATCTCATCCTTAATGTACCTTCATTTCATGTTCATGGGCATTTGCGTCAGAGAGCAAGTCAAGGAGAAGTAACTTCACCTTTTCTTTCTCGATGCTAAAAGTCTCACTACTTTGACTATGTATAACTATCAATTCAATCCGGTGCTTCGATTCCATTGTTCTGTCTTCTTATCGGTAGGCGGACAAAAGCACCGCTTTTAATATGGCTTTCTACTTTCTTTTGCACAGAAATCCTTCGTTCGTTCGCAAGCTTCCCTCCTGTTAAAGATAGCTTTTAGAAGATATTATATAATTATATTGATGCAGCCGCCTTTCTCTCTTTCTTCCGCTATAATGTTAAGTGTTCCAAAAAACTCCCTGGTATCAAGGGAAAACAAAACAGAACACCTTCCATTTCCTAATCAAAATTATGGACACACACGTCGTACATTTCGTGATGTTAACATCAGTAGCCATTAAGATGGGTGCGGTTTCCTTTCTAGTGCCATTATCGTTTATTCATCCTTATCGTTATCGTGCTCACGTTACTCTATTTTTTCCACATTTGGCGCACATGTCTTATAATAGCGAGGAAAAGTGAAAAGGATTTTTACTTTCACAAAGTGCGAAAATAACCTTGTTACAATGAAAAGAGCACTGTCACTTTTTAGACACACCTAATAATAACCTGTGTCAGAAAAGCATGCTACAATTGCAACTCTTCTCTTTTACGAAAGCTCTCGTGGAGATGTGGTCATTCATTTTCCTTTTTAGTGCGGAATAATTATATATTTCATGAACTCAACTTTCTCCGTTTTATTAATTTCAAATTCATTATTTCCTACATACTAGAGTTATAATAAAATAAATACCTATTTAAAAGCAACCTTAAGTTGAAAAATGGAATTTACAATCTAAAATTTTCCACAAATTTCGATATTCGGAGATGACGTTTATTGCAGAGCTGATTCAAATAATCAACATTCTTGGCAGATTGATATTTTAACGTATGATTTATTTGCTCTTGACATTTGACATTTTGTTTTTGTCGGAAAAGCAAAAAGATGACAAAAAATGTTAATGACTTCTTTAGTCATGAGTCATGAGTCATACTGAGTTCACGAATTGTTTATATTTGGCTTGGCTTCACGAATCAACACGTCTGAGTACACTAAATAGTTTAGTTAAAAGCTTATATATGTGTAACTTTTTAACTGCAAAATCAAACTCATGTTACTTGAGTAAGAATATTTTATGGTATATGCAAAAAAATTTAAATAGTTGTAAAATGAATTAATCTTCCATGAATAAAAATTCCTGGTTTAATTATCAGTAAGAAATGCAATTTTTATTTTCTCTTTGTGACAGCATCAGGCTGAAGTACGTCTCACAGTAATTCGTGTTTATGAATCACAACGTCAGAAGCAATTTAATTTTCATTTGAAATCATTCTTTATTTTTCGATTATTTATTCATTATTCAGCGACACATCAGGAAAAAGTTAGTAGTTTTCCTGTTTCTCTCTTTTTTATTGTCTGTTATCATTTAAAATTGATGATGACAGCAATTTGGACAGACAACCTTTAAAATTCCCATATGACTTTAAATCACCTTTTATTCCTTTTACACCGTTACAATCGTTTTCCGAATGAATTCAAATGACGTGTAAAATAAATAAACCTCTCATTTTAACGAACAATAGTATTATTATAGATACCGAGGTGGATTATTTTACAATATTTTTGCGTCATGTAACACCGTCGAAAAGTTCAACCTTACTAAATTCAGGTTTATTACTATTTAAATTAAATAAAACGCAGCGTTTGGCATGATTTCTATTAAGCAAACTGTATGATTTGGTTTTCTTACTCATGATTGTCGAAACGTTTCAAGTGACTCTGCCTACAGTCACTCCAAACACGAGTTACAATACTTCAAGTAAAAGACTTGCAGATAGAAATTGGAACTGGAATTTTAACCTTATTTGTCCAACGGTTTTATTTTTCAGGAAAAACTATCATATTTAGTCGTTCTTTGGAGCATGTGTTTGGGCACTCAATAATATTCAATTTTATCATTCTGGCTTCTCCATTTTCCATTACATTCATCATTCTGACATCGAAACCGAAGGCACATAAATAAAAGTGACTGAGTGTGTAACTGATACACATTTATTTTGCGCAGAAGACAGAAAGGAAAGCAATTCAATTTTGGAATGTACTTTGAAAATTAAAGTTGTAGCTGGAGCAGTGCAAACCATTTTTTATGAATGTAGCGATAAATCGCTGTCAATCTTGTTGTAAGTGAAGTGACGCTTGCGCCTGTTTCGCTACATATAAAACTAAACTTAAGTCAGGTATAATAATTAGTACCTACAACATTTTTTTATTTGTGTTGTACTCAACGAAAACTCACTGAGTCTCAAGTTACGAGCCACTTCCAGATTTTAATAATAATATTATATGCACACACGCCTCGTCTGCCTGCCTCACTGAACTCAACATTTTTATAATCATGTCCGTAATATAATGTAAAGCAATCAAATTACCATGAGATAACAAACCGTGCAAACATAGCAGTTTTTCTATATATTTTTTGTCTATATTGTAAATGGTATAG
>VYYJ01004245.1:0-13928 GCA_021029165.1 Cyphoderus albinus
TTAGGATAGTTCAGCTTTTCATAAACGTCATCGTTTGAAAATTGGTAATGACGGTTATTCACGTTGACGGTCAGATTCATTACGGTAACGAATGGTGCCATTGTTCGGAACAAACGGTCGAGAAGTGATTCGTCGCACTCCATTCCATTCAAACACAGCGCAATTTTTGTAAAAGGTGGACGTGGACGTGTAATATTATCTGCAGATTCCATCAGCTCATCCTGCGACCCCCAAAGTTCAAGAAATGACTGAACCGTTTCCACATCCGGGATTAGTGGACCTGCGTCTTTCTTTCGTAATTGTGCAGTGGCGGCGTCCAACCAAACTGAATTTACAAGCCGACATGACCTCATGTCAGTTGCAGGTAAGAATCCGATGATACTTTCCAAAACCTAGTTTCAAAATTCGATGGAGAAAGGCCAAATTTCAAATTTTTATTTTAAATTAGAAACTTCAAACATATATTTTGTTTATTTATTCAAACTTAATTAATTATAAATGTTACCAGTACCACTATATTCATTAACGCCTCATTCCTCGCTTTTTTCAAACGCTGTCCTTCCTCGTCGTAATCCTCCGTCATGTGTTTCTCCGTGTTTGCCATGATGATCACGTTTTTCCTGTAAGGGTATTTGTAATTAATTGGCAAATTCACTTACTGTCATTAATAAAATATCAAAGTTCAACACAGTTAAATAAAAGAGTAATGTTTTTTGCTCAATCATTAACGGCAAACAATGGGGAAGAGAAATGGTCAAATATAAAATTATTAATTTTAAATTAATGTTTAATACGACATCTCTCTGCTGAACTGTTTCGATTGAAAACTGAGAAAGAATTTTACATTAGGGTATGCCGAAAACACAGCTGCTACTGCGACTGTATTTCTAATGCTGTATTGTTATTGTAGCAACAGCTTCAGCAGGCAGGTCCAAAAAAACAGAATTCTCTTTGTTTTTTCATATGGCTTGTGTTGTGTGGAAATGTGTGAATTTTCAAGTGGACACAGTCAATATTAGTAAATGCATACATATCTATTATTTAAACCGGCTCTGCTATTACAATCGCCGTTTTTATTACAAAAAGGCGGTGGATATTATAGTGTGTGGTTAAATCATGTTTGTACAGCAACGTTATTATTTTAATTCATCTACTCAAATCTCTTTTTGCTTTTTTGTACACTGGCTGTTGATAAGATATGTAGTATGTTTCAAGAGAAATCAATAGAACAGCAACAGAGATACGTTGCTCACTCTAAAAATCTCAGCGAACTCGGAGAGTTGCACGAAGGTCTCACTCCTCGTGAGTACCCAGTTTGACTCAATTATTTTGTTAGGTGTATAAAATAAAATGAGTTTCTTTTTTCAGAATATGTACTGCTCTGCTGATTTATTGAAATTAGAATCTCGGTTTTTCAAGATATCGGCAACATCAGAATTTTACTTTCAGTGTATGAATTAATTTAGTCATTTAGTTTGTTCTTAACTAAACTTAATTAAAAATTATTAACTTTCAAGCATTTCCTTAAAAATTGGATCCATCGTGTCTGCCCAGACTTGATAACCCTTCTCAGAGAGATGTACTAAATCCTTGACGTATAAATCCTTTTTAAAATTCTCTCCACCTTCGTAGAATTCATCCACCAACTCCAGAAACCGAATCGTTTTCCCATTATCCAGAAGTTTGATTATTTCGTTCACTTTTTTGCACTTATTTGTCAGTTTTTCGTTAGCCATGGCGGGACACCCCAACAGGAGAATTTTCATATTTGGTAATCTCTCTCTCAGTTCCATGATTATGAACGTGACTCCAAGAGCGGTGGAGACGGGACCATTCTGTTTTATGATGTTGTTCGCACCTATTCTTAGAACGCAGAGTTTTGGATCCAAGTTTTCAGTCACCTCACCATTTTTAATTCTCCATAAAACGTGTTCCGTTTTGTCTCCCCCAATGCCATAGTTTACGGTTCCCAAAGGTAGGTATTTTTTTTTGAAGATTTCGATCCCAAAACCTTGCCATCCAAAGGTGAGGGAATCTCCGTAGAAAAGAACTTTGATGGTCGAGTTATATTTTTCGCTTGTTTGCACAAAGTAGTTATGCCCTTTCTTCCATCCCTCCGTGTCTTTCGGTATCGCAATCCAAGGTGATCCAGTTGCACCTGTTTTTCGATTTAAATGGAGAAATTTCAAAATATTTTTTTTAGTATTTTCTAGAAGAAGTTCAATTTACCCTGGACAACCTGACAAAAACTCGATATCAGCCATAAGGTAGTTATGATTATAAAAAGTGTCGGCCTCATTGTTCCAGTAAAATTCAACTCGAATTAAAGGTACTGATCATACTTGGATTGAACATAACATTTCACCAGATACATATTTGAGATTGAATCTGTCGATAGAAATTTTGAGCCCATAGAATCCTGACGTAGTCGTAAAGAAAATTCTTCATGACATGATTAAACTATAATTTGTAAAAGTAATTTTCCCAATTCCTTTATTATATATTAGAATATAAACCATTATTTATTTCCGTATTGATTACATACAACAAATTCCCAGCACGAAACCAATCATCAAGCCAATTTATATTTGCGGATTTGCTGAATGTATGCATGTATCTTTTGTAACATTATCAAATTCAGTGTTAAAAGCATTATATTACCAATGGTAATATAATGCAATTACAAAAAATATATAATAATATTAAATAATAAAATATGGATACAATTTGTAGAATACAGAACATGTTGACATTTTAACATGCTATATTTTGGTTGTTCAATATTTAATTGGCAGCGGCATGATGTTGCATGTCAACATAAATTATTTTTTGTTTCGTGACGCAATTTGAATTTTAGTAAAATGAGCAACTTCTGCATTGTTCACGTGTAAATACAATTTGACCGGTTATGATATGAAAGATGTTGCGCTATACGAGACAATAACCTTATATTGCCTTCAAATGCCTTCTTATATTCAAATGTAAATGACCAAACCAAATGAATTAATTTTGCTCAGAATTTTTATTTTAAATGCGAAGTAAACGTGCATAGTACATAAGTATTCCCCTCACCAAAACATATTGATGGATTTGGAATTGCGACCGGGTCAAAAAGGTCAATATTTCAACGCTTTTTTTGCATGTGCACCAAAAAGAAGAAGACAACACAACACAGCACTACTCGAGTGTATGTGCAGTCGGTGTGACGGTTTTCATAGATTTTTTCGTTTTTCTTTTGTATAAATTTATTTTATTTAATATTTTAAATTTTGGTTTAAACCTTAAATGAAACTAATATTTTATGCTTTGATACATTTACTTATTTATATCTAAATATTTAATGTATGTAAATACATGTCACATCACAAACCTGTAGATATCTTGACCCCTTGTTCAAGAATCCGCGACTAGCATTGGTTTATCCATCTATAGATTGCGTCTTGTAAAATGTAGGTCTTGTTAAATTACAGCAATATAGAAGAGTAACAAGTTTATTGAAACAAAAATCCATCATTGCTAATGGCGTCAGTTTATCCACATAATTAACCTTGCCCAATTTTACCTTCAGTAACGGCATTGATTTAACAAACCGTTGGATATATTTTCCATCCTCTCTATTTCGAATGCTTGAAATGACGTTTGTTTGAATAAACTGCAAAGTGCAATATGATGTTTCGTAAAACTGTCCAAACGTTCCGAAACCAATAATAACGAATAGTGTACAGTTAGATACCATCAAAATAAATATAATCAAGTGGACGAAAGTTAGGGTTGCCGTTTTAGCGTTTCGGAACAGTTCGGAGCGCTTCGGAGCAGCACCGGAGTCACCTACTTAATGAGGTCCAATCTCGTTGATTGATGGCTCGTTGGAATCCTCTAAATCCCACGCAAAATATTAGTACCGGAGCTACCAATAAACAAACCATATTAGCAACTGAATCTGAATTTTATTTCAGCAAGGTGGTGAATTCGGAATTATTTATGGGGTTTACACTTGTTTTGGGTCACGTAAAAAAGAACAAAGGTGTCAACATTGGAGCTCCGGTGTGTATATTGTGCGCGACACTCAGACGAATCGAACGAGCCATCGACCACTGCGATTGGACCTCATTAAGTTGGTGACTCCGGTGTTGCTCCGAAACGCTCCGAAGCCGCTCCGAACCGTTCCGCGGCAACCCTAGACGAAAGTTATGTTTGAACCAAAGCTGACTAAACAGTAACTGCCCATAATAACACCGATTAATGTAGCAAACAGAAGGGCCTGAATCACAGCCACACCCTGAATGCTATTCCACTGATCACAGAGAATTTGAATTTCTCTGTACACCAATAATCTGGTATTCAATTTGTGTTCGTTTTCCTTTCCTCTGTTTTCGTTTTGTGTACAAGTTTTACGAAGGTATTCAATGTAATATTTAAAACAACAAACCGGTAGGTACACAAAATGATACGCAATTATCATTCCATAATCCACTCCATCGGCAGCAATCCAATACTGAAACATGGTAAGATTCAACCGCAGAATTATAGATGTCAAACTCCAACTCATTGGAGTAGCCGATGCTGCACATTCTGGAAATATTGGCGAAACAAATGTTATCGGGTAGCACGGGGTTAAAATCAATTGGACCAAATACGGTATGTTCACCGTGCAGCCAGATACAATCCCCTGAATCAGGAACAGTCGAAGCGAATGCTTCTCCTGTTTTGGCATTGACGACTCCATATTCTGATTTCCTAATTATGAAATTTAATTTTTTAAACGTCTGATAATGTTTAGAGTAAAAATTTAAATTTTCTTGGCATACCCAACAGGTGTTTCCTTTCAAAACGCAAAAGGCCGTTGATCATTTCCGTGACTTTCTGCTCGTGTCTGATATGCTCCAATTTGTACACGAAGAACGCTGAGTAGAAAATATTGTAGGACGCAGCCATCATATTTATAATGCTAGAAAACCGTTTAACGTTAGTACACAGTTGTAACCACAATGCAACGACATATGCAAAATAAAGTGCTAGTTTGAAGTTGGTTCGTCTGCGGATACTTGGTCTATTAAACTCGAGATTTAGTTCACCTTTTTCCTCAGAAAACTTGAAGTTGGTGGTCCCGAAATAACTGTGTAGTTTCAAATGTAGTTTGAAATAGGAAACAAAATTCTCCTTTAGAAGCATGTTTGTATTTTTTTATTCCTGAAAATTTTGCAAAGTGGAATGATCCATCGGAGTCGAGTTCGTTTTAGTTGCTCTTAAAATGTTAATACCTAACCAACATCACAAGTATGCTCTGGTTTGGTAACAAATTACTTATTAAGTTGTTTAATAATTTATCATTAAAAAAATTGGGCAATGGAAAACACGGCGCAACTTTGCTGCCATAAGACATAATTGTTTAATCACTTTCATGTACATTTGATATATTTTTTTAGCCGAACCGATCCATTTTGCTTACGTGATCCTTCCTCGCTTTATATTTATGAACACATGCTACACACACGTGTAACTTACGTGGTGGGCCGTGTTGCTGGGAAAATTTCGGTTTGAGTTTATGGGTTCAAAAAATTAAATAGAACCTCTCCGGGTGAAACAGCCTGCTGATGCATACTAAAATAAAATACACATAATTTCAGTAAAATTGAAATTGAAGTTGTCTCATACTTTTGACTTTCTCGTACATTATTAGAAGCAGAGCTTAACATGGGATCGTGACATGACATTTATGTAAATCAGGTGAATTTTGAGTTTCAACGGCAAAGCGAGAAACAAATGCAAATTTAATTTGTGATATTTCGCCGTCATGTTGGCAGCCTACAATTTAAGTTTTGCCAACTTGCTTGCAATGATCATGTCTCATCAAATATTTAAGATGATTTTATGAATCAATTAAAAAAGAACATGACACAGAAATTATTTGAGTGGCGCCGAACATTTCGGAGTGGTAGGTTTAGAGCATACGATATTTATTGAATTTTGTCATCCGATGTTGAGATTGATTTAGAGCAATTATTTCTGCAAAATATTTTGCCAAAATGTGATAATTTCCAATAAGGGCATGTACTGACTTATGGACGGCATATTTACAGTGGATTAGTGAATATAAGTTATAACATAACCTTTGTCAAATATATACTGAGTCTCATATCAAGTAAAAAAAGTTTGTAAGTGATGGATAATTAATAATACACTGTGCTGTGTGCTCAAGAAGTGAATGTACGCCCTCATTTAATCCCATGTTAAATCGCATATTTCAAAAAATTCTCAAAAAGTTCTCAGTTTCTTATTTTTAAACTTTTTAATTTTAAATCGGGTGGTTACTATAATTGATGCTATTTAGCAATGACATTGCTCACACAAAAGTTCATTTTAATTGAAAGAAATTGATAGTCTTGTAAAATTGTATTATGTAATAAATTATTATTTAAACACACCCCAAACAGCAGAAACATCAAACCTGTGACTAATTTCTGCTGCCCTTGTCCTGTCAATTTGTTGTCTTGTCCTTTCAGCTTGCTCACGATCAGCTCTCAAAGCAGCCACGGCTCTTTCCACCGCTTCCCTCACTTCATCTCCCAATTTTTTCTCCACTGGATAAAACAATTTCTGGAGACTCCTTTCTCGGATGTCGCTTCTAGCCGGGGCCATGTGGGCAGCGATAGCTTCAATCATTCTCCGTCTTTGTGCGGGATCCACGTCCCTCTCCAAAAATATTCGGGCCTCAATATACTCGTCCTCGGGTTCATCAAAGCGGTCAACGATGCCCTCCACAGCAAATGCAGGCTGTCCTGCTCCAACAGTGTCGACACTGGCCCCACCCCATGAATTGGGGAAATAATTGGGGCTGCCACCTCCATTATCCGATGTACACATGAAGCCATCCCGCATATATGAGTTGACTTCATTGAGAGGTCTATTCACAGGAATTAATGCGTTGTTCACTCCAAGACGATATCTTATGGCGTCCTGGTAACCGAACAGTCTTGCCGCCAAAATTCTATCAGGACTGGCCTCAATTCCGGGCACCATATTATTTACCGAAAAGGCAGCTTGCTCCACTTCCGCAAAGAAATTGGAGGGATTTCGGTCCAAGGTCAGGGTTCCCACGGGAATCATTGGGTAATCCTCCACACGCCACACTCTAGTAATATCAAAGGGATTCCTTGGATGCCTTTTAGCCTGCTCCAGCGTCATCACCTGGATGTTGAGCGTCCAACTGGGATATTCCTTCCGGGCAATGGCTTCATAAAGATCCAGCGTCTTGGATTCGGGATTGCGCCCGTCGAGTTCCCTAGCTTCTAAGTGAGTCATTGCAGGGCCTGGTTGATTCGAGGCCCAGTGAAATTTGCCGAAAATCAGATCGCCGTGGTCATTCACCAACTTGAAAGCGTGCGCTCCGGCGCCACCCATTCTCCTATAGTTTAAGGGTCTGCCAATGTCAGAGAAAAGTTGCAGTGCTTGATGAATCACTTCCGGTCTCAAAGAAGCAAAGTCCCACCACATGTTTCTGTCAGCGACATTCGTCACCGGATTTCGTTTTCTGGATCGGGTCATATCAGGGAAAAGCATGGGATCTCTGATTGGGAAAGTCTCGATGTTGTTGCCCACCAAATCGTGGTTTCCATCCTCGGTGTAAAATTTCGTCGCAAAACCAACTGGATCTACCGCGGTGTCAGAGGTTCCTCTTTCTCCACCTACGGTAGAAAATCTCACAAAAACCGGCGTCTTCTTCCCGATTCCGTTGAGAAACTTGGCTTTTGTGTATTTGGAAATGTCATGGGTCACTTGGAAATATCCATAAGCTCCAGCACCTTTCGCATGTACAACCCTCTCAGGAATTCGCTCTCTGTTAAATGTCGCAAATTTTTCCAGAAGAATGAAATCTTGCAATAGGACGTGACCCTGGGTCCCAATGGCCTGACTTGCCGTTAGGCTTGGAACAGGGCGACCGTTAAGATTTGTTGCTGTCGCGGGATGTCCATAATAGCTGCTATTCGCAGACCAATTTGGAAGCTGGTTTTGAGCTGCAGTCCCTGTCGTCATTGGTTGACGTAATTGGGGTTGGCCACCTATTGAAAATAAAAAATATATATTTATTATGCAAATCAATTTTTAAATGGCATTTCAAAAAATATAGACTTACTGAATATTCCTGAAATTGGTTCAGCCACAGCGACCAACGCATAATTTGCAATAATCACACCAATCCATGATTTGAACCACATTTTAAATTACACTTTTTTTAACTACGAAAAATTATTAAATTTAAACAAGTGTCACTGTTTTAAAAAACATTAACCATTTAACAGTAAAACGATTCTCCAAAATTCCTCTTCCATCCTGGCCCTTCCACAGCCATTTCCAAACTAAGATTTTCTTGGTGCCTAAAATTAGATATACTCACCCAAAATCTCCTATCATCATCGTCATCATCATGAATCATCTGCAACTCCACCCTTAATTACATTTAAGTATATGCAAATGCATCCTCATTTCATAGCACCTGTAATTACTTAACTTAAGCCTTTCTTAGTCATTTTATAACATGTGTTGTTGTGAGTTATAAAATGTGTCATGTCATGTACATATGTAATATAAGATTCATAACCTTAAACCATCGTACCCTTTTTACAATATGTAACAATAAACTCTAAAAACAAGAAGTTTACCTAAATATATCCGACCAACAAAACAAAAATTGATCAGTAATTGGTAATTAAATACAATAGATTTTAAGTGATACATAGATAGCGAAAAAAGATGAAACTCATAAAAAATCAATATTTTATTTTAATGGAATGAAAAAGGCTGTAACCGCAGCCACCTCTAGCGCATTGTTTTAATAAAGGGGTTGTGTTCAGCCAAGTGTAACCTGCAGGTCGGTCAGTGCAGTGACCAGTGCCAATAAACTTTAGAGGAACATAGAATTACATGCATAAAATTATGTACAATGCTAAGTATAAATTAACATTACGTCTTTGCTTCGATGAATTTTTATGGGACAGCGCCTATATTTTATTGTTGTTGTTGCATTTAGTTTGGCAAGGTTGAGGACGAGAGTAAGACAAGCTAAAACTTCTGAATCGCTGCATCATATCATCTAAACAAAACTTTAATCTAACGGTGAACCCAACGATCCATCTACGTGCACCTTAGGTAATTAACACTTTTCGTCTTCAAATGATTGCCATGTCCTGCTCGTTAAGGTTATAATTTACATTTTTGCACTGTATTTTATTTTACATGGTTTAACTCAGTCGCTCAGTGTTAATGTTAACTTTTATTCAACTATGTTAATTTTAATGCTCGCAACCTCATGTTGAATTGAGGTCTGATAAATATCGTAGTTACCAATAATATCTAACGAAACGACTCACNAGGTCTGATAAATATCGTAGTTACCAATAATATCTAACGAAACGACTCACACCCAAAAATCGATTCTCATCATCATGATCATTCATCGTTAATTCCATCTCATTTCGTTTTGATGAATGGGTGTAGCAATTGCAATATTTTGATCACTATTACTTACTACTATATAACCAAACCATTGTGATTGTTTATAAAATGTGAATTAAATAGACACCTACATTTTAATTAGTGTCCCTGTTAAGTAGTTTTCGTTCTTGGTGATTGTGTTGTGTAATTTGTAATAAATTTGCCTCAACAAACTATGTAATTGCAAAAATGCTTAATTACTTTGAAACATCTTTGAACATATTTACAACATGAATAAATGTAGTAAATGACGAGGTAAGATAGGTTTATATTTATTCTCTGAACATTCCAATTAAATATATAGGGACAATTATGTCACTAATCTCATTCTACAAAAAAGAAAAGAAAACATTATATAAAAAGATTCCCGACTCATTATGAATCTTAAACACGTCCTGTAATTTTTATGAAAAAAGTTGTATAAAACATTTATCAATAATTTACATGTTTGAATCATTATTTGATTTTTTCAGGAAAGGAAACTGTTAAAATAAAATAAGACTGTTGAGTTGTTTGTGTAGTGTAGTAGTTTTGAGTTAGAACGAGAATAGCAATACTAAGCTTAGAAAAGTAACATATTGAAACGAGACTATAAATAAAAATGCCAGGGTAAAAACAAACACGTAAAATGTATAATTTTAACTTAACTGCAATAAAAATGTAATTAATTATACTCACCCAGATGAAGCACTCTGACAATTAACTTCGTGTCTACTTACTCTGACTAAATTTTACTTCGATTAAATTTTACGCCGTAAAAACATTCCTTTTAGTAGTATTTATTTATTAATAAAAATCGAATGACATAAAAAAACGATCCATCATTACCATAAAACGGAACAATGGAGACATTTTTAAAGAAAAATAATAGTTATTAATAAAATTATGTATATACATATGTAACAGTGGAGTGAATACTGTCAATAGGACCATGTAAATGTCAAATGTCCTAGATTTTTATTACACAATGAGATACACACTTAAAAGCAGGGTCTAAGCGACGAGGGTCTGGGGGGGGTGACGGTCACCCGGGCCGGGCCCCGAAGGGGCCGGGCCCGCAGAAGAGACACACAAATAAATATCACAAACATTTTCAGAAAATCGAAAGCAGCAAACAGGGCCGACATGTGAAAGGCTCAAAAACAATTTTGTCAGAACCAAATCAGACACCCGACGGAATCTGGTTTAAATTTCTTTCCCAATCGATTTTAAGAAAATTTGTTAAAAACTGTTCTGGTATGTAATCAGCCTAATTACTATTTATACATGGAGTAGTTTAAAATAAATATTAATAACTAGTTCGTACTCAAAATCACAGTTTGACCTTTACGAGTACACTCTGTACTCTACGGTGAGTTAGTCTCTACTATTGGTTGCTGCATTTGTATTTGAAGATAAAATTACAACTTTTGTCGCCAACGTCTAATGGAGCCAGTCCACCGTTTGTTGTGGCTAACTTATTGTTAGTTGTTTGGAGGACAAACAAATCCTGCACATTTTGCGTGCTGTCATATAACCCGAACATAGGAATAAATTTGGTTTTGGTGTTTGCAAAATGCAGGGGAGTTTATATCTTGTACTATCTTAAAATAAAACAATACAATTCGATTAAACGCCTGTACAAGAATGTTTTGAGAAAGGCTACACCTCAATGAAACGACAAATGACCCAAATTTTAGAACAACTAGTACTTCGATACAGTTAAAAATCCAAAAGCTTAGCACACACAAGAGTTGAAACTAAACTAACGATACATTTTTGCTACCCATTAAAAACAAAATATGTAGCACTTTGCCCCTTATGCACACTGCGCTTCCGCCATATCTGTAAACATTAAACGTGCCTGTCTTCTGTCAGTCACTGCAACTATTCTATTCTATCTCACAGTCACATTCACAATACTCAATTTCCATGATTTTAATATTTTAATTTGAAGACTTGGTTAGGTATGGAATTAAACATGGAATATTATCATTAGCTTGTTTTCATTTCACTACTCAATTTTACTACTTTTAAAGGCCATTGTAATTTAAATGAACAAACATTAAAAATTCATTGTGTAGCAACTTTAAATATTGTTTTAATGTAATTGTAAGGTGTGGATTACGAATTTAATGTTTTTGTTTGAAAGAGTTGAAACCTCATTAATGCAGGAAGACTATATTTCGTACAAAACTTGACATAGCTTAAAATTGATATCCTATTCGGAATCAAGTCGGTTGACTAGGAGACAGTTTAAGTCATTATAGAGGTGGCTCACTAAGCAAAATGCTGGGGGAGAGCTATAGTGAAGGAACGTTATTCAAGTCTCTCTGAAAAAGGCTAATGCATAAATATATGAGTTTAATGAGCGTTATGGAGAAATATGAGCCGTAGATGCTTCCTGTTCAACACTTTTATATTACAAACAATACAATCTTGCAACCAATAACAAACCGTACAAAACGTAACTTAAATGCGCGATTCAATCCTGATTGAGCGTTTGTTCAGTGAACAGAATTAGAAGTGGGTAACACAATTTATCACAAGTGAATGCATCTTTTAGCCACTTTGCCTAATCGATATTTTGTTTCGCTTATTTACACTTGTATACTTTCACTTATATCACTTATATTTTTAGTTCTTCACCAGTTCAAGCTGCCAAGGCTAGGCGTTGGTTACAGCAAAAAAAACCTGTCTAAACCCATCAAAACAAATGCCAACTACTTGACCACTGGACTTGTCAAAAGTCGTCATTTCAGTTGTTAAAGGAACCATAAATAATCTAAACGAAACGAAATAAAAAGCAAATAAACAAGTGGGGTGCGCTTCCATGCTTACTCCAACTCTTCAATTATCATTTGTATGCTATCGTTTTGTGTAGTGATAAACTTTTGTTGCTAATGTTTTCCATTTGGGATCAATTGACTTTTGTAACGTAGGATTTGTTAAGCAAAACGATGATTTATATAGTAGTAGGACTGATATTAGCGATTTATTTATTTATTGTGTGATTATTGTTAACTATTCTACATTAGCAGTAGACACAACACTAAACGGTTGCATACAAATGATAATGAATAAATATAAGTATAAGTACGCCTGAAAAAATATATTTGTGGTCTAAGTAGCTAAAAGATGTGAAGCATTCACTTGTGATAAATTATGTTAGCGACTATATACAGTAGGCTCAATCTAGCATTAAAGTTTATTTTTTTGTAAAGTTTATGTTGATCGTTGACACGCTCGGAATATTGTATTGAGTTGACCAAGAATCATATACGGTTCATACTTATTTCTAAATAACTCATATTAAACTCATGTATTCATGCATTAGCCATTTTCAGAAAAACTTGAATAACGTTATTTTATTATATTTCTCCCCCAGCATTTTGCTTAGTGAGCCACCTCTATAATGACTTAAACTGTCTCCTAGTCAACCGACTTGTTTGGAATATACGCCTAAGCATTAGTGTAAAACCACATTTTTGTTTCCAAAAATTAAACTTAGTTTTGTAGAATTTAACCGTCTTTGGTGGTAAAAAGTATAAATCTTTCTAGTGGAAGCTAGAATTTGAAATTTGTAAGTGTATTATGAAGGACTTTCGTGCAAAATTGTGAGCGATTTAAAGTTTGCACTCAGGTTTTAAAATACCTCGTTGTGTTTTTGAGCATATTTTGTTTCAGTAATTGTCAATTATTAAATGCCCTAGCGGATGCGATATTAAAATTAAAGTTTTGAATGAGCATTCTGCTATGGATTTTACAAGCCGGTACATTCAACAAAATACAAATAGATATATCCAACAAAATTATCAAACATTCACCCGGGCCGGGCCCCGTCTCGCTTAGGCACTGGAAACTGGACACCCACCCAACGTCAATCTGCCAACTTATATTGGAGGTATCGAATCCGAAAGCCTCTTTAACCATAACCAAATGTCCCTGGTATCTATATAGGGATGTCGAATAGTTAAAGCACACATCAAAAATTTCGCCAAACTTTGAATATACTTCTTGTAGCAACTTAGTAAACAACACAACATTTTTATCCCTTCAAAACCCTTTATCCTCCCTAAGCTGTATAGGCGTTTCTGTAATGTGGAGGAGTGAAATTATGTGAAAAACATGTGGGTTTCAGTTGGACACTGAATTGACGTGTGAGTTACAAATACTGGTATTAAATAATTACGAATTTAATTTTTAAACCGTCGCCGCCATTTACCAATAGATTTTAATGTCAATCAATTCCCACCCCCATTTTAATTGTCAGAGGTGACAGAAACAAAGAAAGGGTGGATTAATGCTGGGGTAGACTGTTGGGGACTGCTGCTATAGACTGCTGGAAAGGTCAAGGAACTATTAAAAAGCAACGCTGCTTAACTTAATTCTCGTGCTCTACCAAGTAGGTATATCAATAAAGATAAGTAACCAAGCCCGGCTAGCTCAGTCGGAAG
>VYYJ01004246.1:0-13927 GCA_021029165.1 Cyphoderus albinus
AGTGGGTCAAACCCCTGACACAAAAATTGTGGACGCAGATACGGCCGGGAGGCCGGGCGGCCATACTACAAGACGGAACCACATTCTTATGAAAGCATATAAGCTATAAATGGAAGAACCATTTAAGCTAATAAAGATGTAATGCAATTTAAGTTCCTTTGTATTTTACTACGACGAAGGAAACTTACAGCGTACGTATTTGTGTATTTCCATGAAATTAGTTTAGATGATCAAATAAAATGCGTTTACAAAAGTGAATACTTACGATTAAGGCGATTTTATGTTTATTAATCTCGTATAGTAAAAGTGCTACAATCTTACTCGGACTAAATTTATATTTCATGTAGACCTATACCATTTATATTGCGTTTTGAATTAAAATGTAGGAGATCGTTTCAGAAAATTATTTTTTACTATGTAATAAGTAAAAATCTTATAAAAATATTTAAGTACCGAAGTTAAATTCCATATTACCGAGTTAAAAGTGAAAGTTTGTAATCCTAAGAAAAGTTACGTTTCGTGATTCTACTTTGAAAGCTAATTTTGTAATCATGTTCCACAATTAAAATTCAATTGCAAAGGGATATTCAGGATGGGCACCAGCTTGCTCAAAGTAGACGTTCCAGCGCTTGTTACGGTTCACACTGTAGATGATCTCCATGTCGTTCTCGTTCAGTTGGAAGTCAAAAATTTTAAAATTTTGATTGATCCTGAACTTGTTGGCAGATTTGCAGATGACCACAACGCCTCGTTGAAACTGGAAACAAAACAAAAAACAAACAAAAATGTTGAGATTTATAGAAAATGAAAACATGTAGATACACCAGCAAAATTGAAGTATAAGTTCATTTAGATTAAACGCTATGAATTATTGTTTCAAGAAACTTACCACCCAGCGAAGGATGACCTGTGGAACAGTTTTGTTGTATCTGTTGGCCATTGCGATAAGTCGCGGATCCTCCAACACTGGTGGCTCATTGTCTCTACAAATAAAGAATGTGGAAGTGAGGAACACTGATGAAGAATGAAAAACTGGGGTAAAATGAAACTTATAAAAGCTTACACATTTTTTTCTGGATTTCTCAATGGGCTGTAGGCTGTGACAAGGATATCTCTTGATTTGCAAAATTCGACAAGTTTCCTGTTGTTCAGGTAAGGGTGGAGCTCCACTTGGTTCATGACGGGTTTGATGGTGGAACACGCAATGATGCGATCCACTTGTTGACTGTTGAAGTTGGACACGCCGATGGATTTGACTAGTCCCTTCTGTACCAGTCCTTCCATGCCCTTCCACATCTCCTCCAAAGTGACTTGGCTGTAGATGACCTTGTTATTCTCATCTCTGGGATACCGCTCACCACCTTCTTTAAAAGCGGTAGGGAAGTGGACCAGGTAGAGAATTCCTTAAAAGCGGTAGGGAAGTGGACCAGGTAGAGATCCAAGTAGTCCAGACCCATGTCATCAAGACTCTTTCTGCAGTTCACTTCGACGAGGTCAGGTCGATGGTAACTGTTCCACAGTTTGCTTACGACAAAGAGCTCTTCCCGTGTAACAGTTCCGTCGTCAATTTTCGCACGGATGCCTTCCCCGACTTCAGTCTCGTTGAGATAGTTATACGCAGAATCTATATGGCGATATCCCGCTTCTATAGCAATCTTAATTGCTTGTGCCACTTGCCCTGGTTTAGCCTAAAAATAAAAAAAAATATTGTACTTATTTAAATTTAAAAAGATATTTTAATCTGAAATTTCATTGGACAAATGTATCAAGTATCAATATATACTAAACTGCAACATTGTTTTAATATCAGTTTTCAAATGTTTTATTCGTTTCGTATTTTTACCTTTTTCATACAAGTTCCAAGGCCAAAAGCCGGAATCTCAAGTCCGTTGTTCATCTTGAGAAGTGGAGCCTTGATAATGGAAGCTTTATTACTTGGAGCAACTCTGTTCTTGATAAGCTTCCTTGTAGTAACCTTTTTTCCAGAGTTTATCTTATTGTTGCCAAAATTTGGCTTGACTTTATTATTTCCAGCAAGCATTTTGATTCTTGAATCTTGAAATTTTAAAAATCAAGCTGTAAAAGTTTATTTCAATTGCTGTAATCTCCTGCTTTCGCTGTGAATGAGAATGACTAAATGAGCTGGCCTACGACTGGCCCCTCTTATTTATCTCTTTTTCAGATGACTTTTCCCTGTCCCTTGTCCATTTCTGCTCTTTGTTTTTCACCTTTGTAGAAGAAATGTTCTCGAAAAGCACGATGGTCCTATAGTAATGTGGAATGGCTTTCGCATGTCAACCTGCACCGGGCGGTTGTTTTTATCAAAAAAGTCTAGTTGCTTTAGGTAAACCAAGTTCTAGCCAGACTCAAGTCCATTAGCCTATTGTTGGCTGCTTATGGATATTGTGGAAAATCACTCATAACCGTATAATGATGATGGGCAACAAAAATCTTTTCTTTAAAAACTTTGCTTCACAAAGTGCACGAATAATAAATGTGATTTATAAATAAACGAGTGATATTTATGAAGACTTTCTGGAATCTGGCTGGTATACCAACTTTCATGTTGGTAAACTGAAACAATAAAGGTATGGAAAATTTGCACATGCACTTCTCTATATGACGTAGCTGTCTGTATGGAAAATACCTTTGCTGTTACATGAGTCACGTGCAATGCGTGACATGCGTGGACGTAAGTGGGCTTTTCTCCATTGGTTTTTATGTACATACCGCTGATACGAGATTTATTTTAGGCATATTTTATTTTCTTTATAAATGGTTTCCTACTCTATGAATGAAAATTCCATTGTGAGTTCAACAAGGTGGATAAGTAATGTACCTTAGATTATAACAAAATGTATGCGATGCTATAGTGGTGCCTATCATTATTACCTAATAAATAATTCTAATATTAAAAGCGCCTAATACCATGTGTTATGTCATGTCTTTAATGTGAGTCTGTGATCAAGTTTTAAATTAAATAGTCCCTACACTCAAAACTTCTTTAATATTTAAAGCATTTATTTATTTGTGCTCAGCACCATATCCAGCACCATAGCCCGTGATCTCCGCGTGATTTAGAATACCCAAAATATTTCGTCCTTTTCGTGGCTCACGCTAGAAGAGGAATGTTGAGTCAGTTGAGTTGAGGTAGGTGGCTACTTGAATTTGAATAGCACCGAGTGTTGCCTTTCGTGTTGCAAGTTGCAAATGCGTGCCTGCATCAAGCTGGCTGCATGTTTCTTTTTTAAAGAAAAGTTTTTTAATAAGCACAAGTTGAAAAGGTTTTCAGGAAAATACATTATCATAGGTCAGAGACAAATATGACAAACCTACTGTCAAGTACCTAACGCAAATTCATAATAATTGAATTATAATACTTTGGCCTGACAATATGACATAAATTAAACTGTGCTGAAAATAACGGTGAGATTCATGCCGCCCTGAAATAGAGTAAAAAATCCAGCTTACTCCGTTTTCTTTTTATCATCTTTATCTTCATTCCATTCCTTATGCTTTGTCCCTTGTTCCATATTTATTCATTGATTCAATTTTAACAATGTCACCAGGAAATTGTGACAAGCAAAGTGACTACCTAATAAATCGTTTCGTAACTAAATATCTGAAAATATAGTGAGTGGAAATGGAAATATTGCTTGTTTTTCATTTGAATTGTTTACTTGTAGGGATTGAACTATGTATAAAATATAGTTTCCCAGAAATTGTTAGGTAAGAAAAACAAAGCAAAGGCAAACAAGTTTGCATGAGTTGTTTAACAATTACGTACTAAATAGGTCTTTGAATTACTCAGCCAGAGGATCAGATTTTGATTGATGTTACTCGTGATAATCATGCTGTGTGTTAACCATGTTAGTTGTTGTAACATCAGTTTTAATAATTAACAAAAAAGTACAGCTGTCGTGTACCGCATATGGCACAATAAAAGTTAGTAGTAAAGGTCACGCACCTGTTACAGAACTGAAGTCGATTAAAAATAATGGCTTAAATGGTAAAATGCTGGAGACCTGTGTGATTTTTCATGTCATGTTGTCACATGCAGTTGTACTTTACATAAGTTTTACTGTCGATGTTAAAAATAAAAGGTTTAATCTGCATAAATGCTCAAAAGCTGTTCCATCGAATTGCACTCAGATGTTTGGTTATGCACGACATTCTGATTTCGCAAGAGCAAAGTCAATCTTTTAAATTAGTTTAGTTTTTGGAGGAAGCAGGAAGCATAGCTTGATACATGAAATATGTGTTTTAATGTTTATGTTGGTACAAGCAAGTCAGTAAATATTTTGAGAGTAAAGTCGTACACCGATTAGAATTGAATGAGAATGTAAATGATGCATGTTTGCGACAAATATTTTGGACATAGTAACAAAATAATATTACAGCATTAAAAAGCTTTTGACAAGGCTTGCTCTTTTGCCGTGCTTCGAAACATGTTCGACTGGAAATCTTTAACTAGAGAAATCCAACTCCAGTCAGTACGCATTTCATTTCAGGTCCACACTTTATTGATAACCTTTTGTACATCGGTTCTCAACTGACATAATTCTAGAACTTGAACTGGTGACCTTTGCATCATGATTAAAAGCTGACACAAAGCGTGTGAGTGACTACTGTTTTCTCTCTCCACAATTCTATTTTTATCTTCTTCCATCTTACATCATTTAATTTATCAATAAACAAGGGCATTCTTCTTAAATCTGTCTTGCCATTCCGCACACACATCTTTTAATCTTTTCGTTTTAAAGAATAAGGACATCTCTTGTTCTAAATTTCTGTTCAAGTCGGTCACCAAACTTTGATAAGCAAAAAAATACAAGATGTAATCAATCCAATTTTTTATGTGTAGCATGAACAATTCAGTTGATCTCGAAAGTGGTTAAACAACGGTAACAAGCCAAGTTTTGTTGTTGTGGTGGAGCACTGTTTTCGACTGCTTAAATATTGAACATGCTACACACGAATACAAAGATGGAAGATTCCAAAACGTGGGAACAGGGGACACAATAAAATCCAACCTACAATCTAATTTTTACGGCGTCTTCTCTCTATAACTTGGGGAATTACTCATTTTCTTATATATTAGAGCTATTAATACACGGCAGAAGTAAGAGTGAAATGACTCGTCTTTCACTCTGTTCTTTTTTAAACAAACGTACACGAGCTTCAGAGTTTAGAAAAAAAGGTTTACGAAGCTTTTTTTTCATTAAGCATATGTACCCAGACGTAGCCACTTTGTTTTTGTTTTCTGTTGACTGCACATGCTAGCGCTGATGAACTTTTTCATCCTTCCATCCAAAATCTTGAAAAGGTTTTCACAGGCAGAACGGTTGTTATCCATCCAAAGTAGAAAATTGGAAAGATTGTCATTTGTGCATGGTAAAATTAGAAGAAATGGATATTTTCTCCTCAGGAAATTTTGTAGGTATAAAATAGAACACGAGGAGCGACTAAAGTAAGCGATAATGCAGAATTTAAGAAAAACCTGATGTGTGAATAGAACATAAAACTAAGAATGTTTGGTAATGATAGTACATTTTTTGGCACTACGTGCAATCAAATAACTACACTGAAACTTTGTGTGTATTCTGGCAGAACTACGTATTTACATACATTGATTTGCTTCCCCTTTTAAATTTTTTTTTTTTTTTTCGTTCCATAGATTAGTCGGTTTGGTTGAATAGTGTTAAAGTTGGTGTGATCAAGATCAAACCTACAAAGCTACGACGGTCTAGTTTAGTGTATTTTCAATCAAGGTAAGATGCGATGTGATGTGAGTATCAAAATACTGCTGCGTCATTATCGTCACCACTTCTTTTTTAAATTGGTTTTTTTGTCCGATCAAAGTTGCTGTCTCAAGGATGTGGCACTGAAAAGAAAAGTAGATTCGAGCAAAAGGAGGAAGGTGGTTTCTTCCATAGTATGCATGCAGGCATTCTTTCGGTAGAAAAGAAAAACAATCCTGTGGGTATTTTTTTTGGAAATCTTGCAATCAGCCTGCTGGGTTGAAGGAGTATCATATTTGAATGCTCTCAGACAGAGCGAAGTGTTCATTGTTTCCTCGGAGTAAAACTTTGGAGCATCTAATGAGATAATTTATAAGGGATAAAATGTATGTAATAAATACTTTTACAAAAGCAAGCGGTAACACGATATAGGTTTAGAGAATGCATGTGTTGAGTTATATTCCCTTTCATTATAAACTGTTTTGTTTTGCCTTGCCTCTTCTAATTCCCTATTCTACAAATCCATTATAACGTCTATTAATTGCATGTTGATATCGCTTGTAGAGCAAATTCTAAGATGATGGACCTAAAATTCCTAAGACGTCAGTGTTAAGGTAATTTGATGTTTTTAAGCTAGCTATCACCTTCATTATCATCAATCACTGAAGGTGAGCATGAAGACAGGCGAGATGAGTACTTCAAGGTATGAATGCATGACGCACTTTTCATTTTCTATCATCGAAAAGCCCGTCGGCGATTTGTGTGATTTTTTTATTTCATGTGCTGGTATAACTTCAGTCACGTTGTAGTGCAAGATAAGAGCGGAAAATTATTTGCTTGTCAGGTTACAATGGCCACAAGAGATTACAGATCGTATCAAAAACTGGAAGGGTTCATTTTGTGATGCAATGTGGTATTATGCCGAAACGCATCTCTTGGAATTATTCAGGAATTATGATGTTCAAAGAAGAGAGGCTGTGGCCAGTAGGGTGGAATAACAAACAATCGAAATGAACCTTGAGTAGCGATAGGTGTGTTTGTTTGGGTACTTTGAGAAACCAAGGTTAAAGGAGCAAGATCCTCTTGTCAGTTTCAGAAATGACAATTTATAGCAATAATATTGTGAAGCACGTTGTCCAGAAAAACAATTTACTTGGATTATTACAATTTTGTAAAATTAGGAAATATACCAATCCCGATAACGCTAATGAATGTTTACGTAAACGTACATGATATATGCAATTTCTGTATCAAGTAATTATTTACCAATTACTTGATGATTAGAATCATAGTTTGACCAGCAATACGTACATTCCTTACTCTTATAAGGGACATTGAACGCCAAATCATCTACCTAGTTCAGTCGACCTTGTCAAGTAAAGACGAAATATTTCCTAGACATGTACCATTAAATGGAACTTGCATTAAGGTGACCAAACTCACAGAAGTATGACTAAATCTAACCAGGTAACCTGTTGTACAATTTGTATTCTTACGCAACGGATGACCGTAGTAGGATAAACCTGCCAGATCTTGTTATTTATTGCTCACTTTGTACCGGGCTACGTAGTACAGTGTATTTTAAAATGCCAGTTTTTAGTCTGGTACTTCCTGGTAAAATAACCGCATGCAACCAGGGTTTAACAAACTTTATCTTACCCCGTGTGTTATTAATTTCACATTGCAAATTGCCTTTTTCATTTCGACATTATCTAGCTGGTGAAATAATTAATATTTGGCACAAACTATTACACTACATATTTGAATAGACAAAACAATTTTCCATTGCACAGCAAAGCTGTGTAAGGTTAATTTACAGTCGGGTCATTTACCTTCCTGTTCGAAATAATTCAGGATGCTTATGGTTCTCATTAAGGAAGAACTGAAAAAAGATTATTACGCCCCGTTTAAAACAAAAATGTAATCATCCTGTCAATGTTCCCTATGAAAGCTGACACGAGGAGCGACACTAAGGGTCCTCAATTCATTGTAAATTCCATTGAAATCAATAAATGAAAGCATCGCGAGTGAAAATCAATCAAAAAGGTAAGGCGTGTTTGATCTTATTTTGCTTAAAATGCAAAAACCGCTGGTCGTAGGGATCATTGTCATTCTTATGAAAGTCTTAGTTAACGATTATCTCTCATGCAATTTTTCATTATTAGACTGCACCTCACTGGGCAGTAGCATTGGAGTGTCATTCGAAAAATAGAGACGCTCAAAGATATTTTACATGATATCATGAGGCATGTTAAAAGCATTTGACAACTACGAGACAAGTCTGTCTGACTGTCCTTCTGTTCATTTCACTTCATTTGTTTATTATCAACGCAAAAACTACGCGACAGATAACATTGTATTTCAATCAGCCACAAGTTCATTTTTTACACCCAGTTAATTCATCGAAAGCACGCAATGTAATATTTATTCCCATGTCCTAGCGCCTCGCTAATAATGCTGTTCCATTTTGCATACCCTCCAGTTTCGATGGCTTGGTTATTGAGCCAATTACATTAGGAAGAAAATAAATAACAACGGAGTGGAACAAAATAATCTTTGCTGACTTTCAGTTCTGCATTTCGTAATTAAAATCTTGTCATTCTTTTTTATGTTTGTTCTGTTTCTGAGACTGAATGAACAAAATAGCATAACTTGAGTACACTTTTTCAGTTTTTTTTCTCATTTACTGATGACATAAATTGGCCCATAAAGTATCCAATGATTACTCACTCTTAATTCTTATGTTGAAGGGATCACAGTTATTTTCTCCATTTTCACAGTTCCAAGTATTTTTCAACGTTGAAATTCCTCCCCATCTCCATTTTTCATTTTTTGTACATTTAAAAAAGGAGAGCATAACAAACAGACGAGACAATGCAGACACTCTATCTTTGACCTCACAGTTTCCATTCCACTTCATACACAAGGCAGTGATACGATCACATTATTTACATTTCATATAAATAATAGTAAATTCATATAAATAATTGAACCTAGTGCGTCATTGCTAAATGTTGATTTCATTGACTCACAAAACGATTACGATTTTATGGCACAGTCACTATCAAATCAACGTCTTAGGGTGTGCCGGCTGCACCGTGTGGACCTTCTTCAGAGTAATCGAATAGAAAAGCATGTTCCATTTACGGCATACAGAAACTTATCGTTTGTATGTATCTCCATTAACTAAACAATCTTGATTGTAGTTGAGTTTCAGTTAGCTTCTCTAAGAAATTGGCTTTCGTCATATAAACATAATCGGCAAACAAAATAGCATGGTTGGGCATTCCTGGTACGGTAGATAATCACCGCAAAATTACGCATTCTCTTTAAGGCTGGGCACTAGTAATAATCGTGAAGAGGATGAGACATTACAATTTTTCAGCGATTTGGCCAATCATAATCAACTTTATCATCAGCAGATACCTGGCTTTCATAGAAGACGGAGAAAACTTGCTGTGGAATTCAATAAAAACATAGGAAATGCTTTTAGACTTATTGTACCTTAACGTTTCTTGTTATTTTTACTGACGTTATTATTCTTTGTTACGTTTCTGTAACTTTTCAGTCTCTCATTTAAATTGTAATGCCCAATTCGTATACGAATTTTTTAATGAAATACAGTGGTGTATATTTGAAAAAAGAACAATGGTCATAAAAAGTAAAATGCATTAGCTATTTGAATGCTCTGTTTTGGTTAATAAAATATATTAGAATGAATTGCTCGATGCTCATGATGATGAAGCTGTAAACTTCTAATTTTCTATGTCGCTGTTTCAAATCGGTAGACGCTGATGTTTTGCTTGAGTGTAGTGCATTTTGTAGTTACATGTGCATACAATTTACGAATCTATGTGCGTGTGTGTCTTCTTGCAAGTGAGGATAAATTTTAAAAAGTTGTGTTAAGCAAGCAGTGAAAACTCTCAGCAACAGCTAGCGAAAGGATTGCCTACCTACATTAGTAAGTAACTATCGCAAGCACTAGACAACATTGTAGAGAGAAGTGAGCAATTTGGTTGTTGTTGCGTGAACAAAACCAAGTTCGAGCTTGAAATAAGGCACAGTCATTTAGGAGTTGTTGCAGAGCTCGAAAGAACACACAAACTAACATCAATCTGCCTACTTAAAAGAAGCCTTTTTGGGAACACTATTCTGTTTGTGTGGTCGTTTATTGAAGTGTGGACATTTGTCCTAGTGTCAGTGTCTCTTCACCACTCGCTTTCTTTCAGTTCAGATTTCTTGTGACAGCTTCATTTCAACTTCCAATCCTTCCAACATGCCGAAAAAGATGGACGAAGTTTTTGGCCTGAAAGAGGTCAAAGAGCAGAGAGTTCCCCTTTTCAAGGCTTTGGTAGGATTTATTATTATTACTGTGTNTCCTTCCAACATGCCGAAAAAGATGGACGAAGTTTTTGGCCTGAAAGAGGTCAAAGAGCAGAGAGTTCCCCTTTTCAAGGCTTTGGTAGGATTATTATTATTACTGTGTCTTTATTATTATTGTAAAATAGTACTACTCATAACAAAAGTAATCAAGAAAAGTCCTACTACAGGTAGCCGAGTTTCTGGGTTTGCTGCTGCTTGTCTTCTTTGGCTGCGGAACCGCTAACGGAGTTGCTGCAGGTAAACTTTTACTTGATTTTATTTTTTGATATATATTTCAAGTAATTTTCAAACGAAGCATCACAACCAAACATCATGTAAAATTACATTAGGTTTACCACCCGGTTGGGATAAAGTCAATGGGACATCAGTGGGACTTCCGGCCTCTTTCGTCACTTGTGTGGCCTTAGCGTTCGGTTTAACCATTGCATCCACTGCTCAGGTAAGTATTTTTTATCTTTTCATAACAGTTTTCATCAATATTGTTTGTTGTAGTTGCTTACTCTTTGAAAAAATGCATCCAAACTCATAGTGGGAGTTTTGCAACAAGTAGATTCTTTACGCCATATGACAAACTTTCTTGGCTGTTTAGCATGGTTCCAACCAAGCAAGTTGACGATAAATTGCCATTCGAATGAAAGAGTGTTTAAAATTGCAATTTGTTACTATTGTACCTCATAATTTCCTCTGAAATTTGGCTCCTCTTCGCATATTCATAAAGTGGGCCTGGCCAACTCAAATAGCTGATAGAACAGTAACCGCTACTGTTCAACTTTATTATATACCCTAACAGAAAGTATCGGATTACAAATTACTCATGCTCCCCCACGCAGGCAATTAAGTAGCTTAATCCTGCTGTTTATCCAGTATTGAAATTCTTCTAAGTACGGATTATTTGCAGACCAGTTAAGCACATGCGCATTTTGTAAAACAGACACTTAGAGCTACTTAGCAAGAGTACTTTATTTCAATTCAGACGCGAAAACTTCATGCATTATTTGTCATCTCGTCAGCTCATTTTTATTCTTATTCTATTTTTTATTATTATGTAAACTATTTATCACTTGAGAAAGGAGCAAAAAACTTTTCACCATGTATCACTATTATCATTATTATAAAGCATGCATTCTGTTTTTAAGCAGCTACTCGTATTTGTTACATACATACCATCTCATCATCCGTCATTAATACTGAATGAAGCGCAGTTTTTTAAAACGGCTTTTGAAGAAATGATTAAAGCTAATAGTAAACGAGTGATAAGATGGTATGTTTGATAACATTCAGAAAATACAACCTAGACTTGCAATCAATATATTATAGTAATTAGGGTTACACGTGTTAAATATGTAGAAATGTACAAGCTAGTTAAAACATATATAATATTGTGTACCTATATCAAAATGTATAGACTGTATAACCTTGATGATCATTGTAGGTAGTCGATAGTCCATCCATGGTATGAATTTCATCGTCATTCTTTTGTCAGTTTTTCATCACGCAATGATGAGCTACTTTCGATTTCATACTTGAATGCCTTTATTATTCGTGTTCCATGCAACAATTCATAAAATACAGGACAAAACTTTCTTTATTTTCCTACGCTTCTGGCTATATTATTCAAAGCGTTATTTCTGGAAAGTTTCATTGAAGGAAAATTCCACACCTTCAACAATACAGCAAATGAAAAATAGCTTGCTAAATTTTTGGTTTGATGGACAGGATGTGTTTAGCATCCTTGAAAAGAAAGTGTACGCATATTTTATGCCAAAAATGGTAAGCATTTCTTTATTTTGATTTTTCTTTTACACTTTTAGAAATGTCCAATGGTAAACATTCTGCATTATAAACGAGATAATTTATTAACCAAGCACATGTCAATTTCCTTCATCCCGTGAGAGAAATCCCACTTTCAATTATGTGAAGATATGAAAAGTCTAAATTACAACAACACGAAGAGTTATTGTACATAGACGCGACTCGAAAATATGTAGAACTTTACATGTCGATTCGTATGATCTTTTAAATTGCAAAATTATGACATTCTTTTTTATCTGATGCGGCAGTTAAAAAAGAAATTGAGCAGCCAGAGGCAGACGATTCATTAAATTATACAGTGTAAATTATATTGACAGATTACAAGATTAAGCTTATTCCTTAGAGATATTTTCAACTGTCTGAGTGTGATCTTATCGGCTTCTTACTACTAAATGTAAGACTCAAATTTCAATAATTTTTTAAGCCGAGCTGCAGCTGCAAAGCTCTCGCTTTAGAATTTCTGCTCCTTCCATTTCATTCTCCTTTTTATTTATTTTGATGTTTTGCGTCGGAGGAGGAGCGGCGATAATGGTAAAAGCTGCGATGATGATGAAACATCCCTGAAAGAGAAACGTTATCATTATCAAACGACTATTACCAATGTTCGGCTTGTTTGTGTTACGGCAGTGTTAAAAGCATACATTTAATTATACACACGTGGTTTTATATGATTCCCTGAATTTGGTAGATTTAGCAAAATTAGCCGCTAGCTACAAAGTAAAGTCATGAAGGTATCGCGAATTCTTTTAGATGGTTATAATTATTTAAAATACATCATGCAAACAGCTTTTTTACTGACGCTGGTTAGACACGACACGACAATGTCTAAAAGAAATATTGACAACAGATCATAAAAATGGCCACAAATTGTTCACCTAAAATTTAGGCATGATTTTGGAGGTAAAAATACAGATGCTAATGTTTATTTTGGCATGTCTGTATGCTTCAAGGAGTACATTAATGCCTAATGCCTACGCAATTGAAGACTAAAAAACAAATATGTGTACATATGTTCTACAGACATGGTGCATGGAGGAAGGACAATGTTTTATAATGTGAATTGTTACAAGAACACACGTAAAGTACACAAAAATGAAGAAAAAAAAACATTGCGCGTAGGTATCACATTCACAAAATGAGCAGAAGTAATATTTAATGAATGAATGAACATTTTCACACTCTGAGACAAGTGTAATATGATTTCAGCAACAAAAACTTGGGTGTGTGTATAAACATGGTAGGAATCATCTCCGAAACGCTGTTTCTCTTTCTATTTAATTTTTGTGTGAATGAGCAATAAATAATTGGTGGAAGTGGAGGCACAGGCAGAAGTGATTCGTATAAGCTGCACAGTGAAAATGAAAATGAATTAACCTGTTTTAACAATGTTAACTAAAATTTGAAAACGTGCAAAAGCCATCCGAACTGAGATTTCAAACCTTAAAAAACATGATTTGAAAAGAAAGTGTTTGAAATCATTTCACAACAATAGAAAATTATGTATAGGAATGTGCACTGTGTAGCAGAGAAAAGCTATGGTTGATGAGAGAACATGATGTTAAAGCGATTGAAACAATTGCTGCTGCATTAAGTTGTAGAGAAAGGGGCTGTCAGGAATTTGACGGACTAGAGTTATTAAGTAGTAATACGTGAAACAGCTTTTTAGAGGGCATGAACAACCTGCATTCATAATTGTAAAAGTTCTTAGTAGATCCGAAGAATTATTAGATATTAACTATGTTATACTTTGCGAGACTCAGGGCATAACTGAAACAAAGTCTCTAAAGTTTGGAGTCCAAACCTTCTTAATTTGTCTGGTGACATCTTAAATTTTGAATGAACAAGGGGGGATTTACTTGATTATTTATTAGGTTTTATCCTCCTGAAACAACATGGAGCATAAGTAAATAAGTACGTAATATTACGTTTTTATTTCTATTTGCTCGCTGAACCGTTCTAGCCATAATAATACAAATATCTTTCAACTTGTC
>VYYJ01004247.1:0-13927 GCA_021029165.1 Cyphoderus albinus
TAGAATAATTATTGGCTAATTAGAACAATGTTAAGTAAATCACAAACAACCAACAACAAAGCGAAACTTACCTTCTTCACCTGGTTTCCAACATGTGGTTTCGTGAGCAATTTTTTCTTCATAGTTGTTGAACTTCTGGTTGCATCCATGCACTTTACTTTTAAAGTTTCGACAACGGAGTGGTTGTCCATGGGCGACGTTTTGATGGATGTCGAACGCCAGCTTGTCCATGAACGTCCGTTGTGGCAATGGTTTCCCATTACAATCCGCGTGGTCACATACTCGTTCCGTGTGAAAAGATTTGTCATGGTGTTTAACAATATATTTTTGTGATAGAACTTGTCCGCAGACAGTTCCGTTGCTCAACACTTTCGAACACTTCACCTCACACTTCCGGTTGTGCACAAGCTGACGGTGATCCCGTAAATTATTGTCAGTTTTAAAAATTTTACCACATTTCACCAAAATCCCCCCTTTCAATACTTTTTCAGTGCACTCTAATTCACTCATCGTATAAGCGAAAAACATTCAAAGTTTTTGCAATAAAGATTTAGCTATTTTAGTTCAACCAACAACAAAAGCTAGCTTTCATCCACTGTGCTCAAATAATAAAAGCATTCGAAGTCGTAGTGCATCCTTCCTCCTTGTGGGGTGTGTTTCGTGGTGAGACTTCTTTTAGTTTCGCTAACGTGTATTGTACCAATGTGTGCATTTTTCTTTACTGGCGTCGTAGGTGAATCATGCCTATGGTTTATGTTAAAGTCTAGTTAATGATAAATAAACCGGAAAACGATCACATCTCGGAGAATATACTTACTGCGTTTTATTTTCTTATCAGCATCATCATCAGTCAGTACACGCTGCGTTGAGGATAAGAAATATGTTGGGACTAAAATAATTATTACTTATATAAAAACCACCTGAAAACGAATCATAGTGATTTTGAATACGAAGTAATTATTTTAATTAAGATCGGACTTATCGAGTGAGGCATCACCATCAGAACCGCTATGAACTTCCCCAGAAGAAGTCACCCAATTCTTTGAGTCAGGGGATTTTCGGACTTCCGGTGATTCAGGACTATCTGAGAAATTGTCACGAACATGGAGATGAGTTTGAAGAGTTGGGAGGAACTGTTGTGGAAGAGTCACAGTCGCAGCATAATTCTTTCCATCAACCATCCGAGCCAAAGCCAAGGATGAGATCTACGTTACCGAGTTTTAGACAAGGTGGAGCGTGCGTGTCACCAACTAGACCAGAAGCCATGGATGGAATTCTTCAAGTATTAAGAAACCGAAGCACTTTACATTTTACATGGTCGTTACTGAACACAATTCAATTTTGAATTGACCTATGGTATATTTTTGAAATAGGTTAGACCAGCGAGCCGAAGTCGAACAAGACCAGAGCAAAGTCATCAATCAGCTTCCGCAGGTGGAGCGGTTGGACGAGGATCTCGCCGGAGGGTTCAAAGTACGGCCGCTAACCGATCATCAACAGCGAGGCAGACACCTACAGCTGCAGCTATGGACAGTAACAGTGCGCACGGACACGATCTCGAGAATGCAGACGCGAATCTTCTAGAATATGTCAATCGTCTGAAGATGTCAGATTATTGGGAAGAGATCTGCGAAGGGTTCCATAAGATCCAGCACATGACCGTCGAGTGTCCCACGAAAGTAAAGGGAGTTTTGAAAAAGATTATTTGGAACGGTCTCCCACATTTGGCAAGGTAAGAATTTAAAAACAAACAAACTCGACTATAGTTTAATTGACTTTTTAATTAACAGTTCTAGAACGAAAGTGAGTCGATCAGCTTGCCAGTGCTTCAAGAGGTTATATGAAACGCAGAAAAGGAGCATGGAAGGCGAAGGCGATAAAGTTTTCCAACGGCTGCTGGACCTTTGCGGTGGTCCTTGTAATAAGTTCATCCAGGATGAATGCAAAGATGCGCTTGTTTCTGCCGTAGCCCACACGGACCCCTTCAAATCTATCACGCTGATAGAAATGCATGCGAGCAAACATAGGAACAAGTATGAATTAAAGATTTTATTTATAATACTAAACAGTTTTAAAAAAATCGTTTTGTAGGAAGGTATTAATAATTTTAATTTTGAAACACAATATAGAAATGTTCGGGAGTTTGGTTCTTTTCTCCTCGTGAACGTCCTTCATAATTTATCACGAGACAAAATAATGAACAAAGAATACGCTCCAAAAGTCATTCCACTTGTGGTCCATTTCTTGAAGGAAGGGCAGTTAAACACCAGGTGAATATCGTTTTCTACACTACTTTTCAAACCTGCTTAAGTAATTATATAAACTAATGTTTGGGAGTCTCTTGATTTCCAGATTAAATGCAAAGGATTGCCTGGAAAAGATATATGACCATCCAGAATTCGATATGAAGCTGAGACAATTTGTGCCAGCAGAAAAGATTAGGAATGTCAATGATACGCTTAAGAAATTTCGGGCAACGCGATCCAGGCGTTCGTGACAATGTAGAAGGAGCTCAATGTTCTTTTAAAAATATTGAAAACTAAAGCAAAATAATTTTGTTTTTCTATGGATGTCATCTGCAGTGTTCCAAAGCTTAATGATCCACGCTCTGCATACAAAAAAACTAACTGATATATGTATGTAATATTATGCTAATGCTAAATACTTACTATCAAAAAAGAAAAAAAAAACAATAAAATCAGAATCAAAATCACAGAATATAATTCACGAAAATCTTAGATATGAGCACATTGGACAAATAGTTTTATTTTAAAGCATTGTGAGTTTAGGTTTAGATAACTGAAATTTTGGTTTGGGTTCAAAATCTTGGATAGAGTTATAAGCTTTCGGATCAGGAATATCCTCAACAATTTTGCAACAACCATCGAAACACCTAAGATTTGAGGTAGTGGAAGCTGAGTAAGCGTTTGACAATCTTACAAAGAGCTCCTCGTCAATGCATTTCCTTATTTTGAGAAGGTCCTCATCGTGAGGGGCGTAGTCAGGGGGCATTTCCGTTTCACACCTTTTGTAATGAGCGATAAGATTGCGAACGTCCTCGGCTGCGCAGTTTAAATCGTCCTCGTTCATCCCCTCCTCATAAAACCAATGAACAAAAGCTTTCCTTTTAAACATTCCATTGAATTTTTTAAGGACCGATGACCAAATTTCTCTCTGTGCCCCGGTATGATTTGCTAGAAACGTGCACGCTATTTTCGAGCCTTTAGGAGCTATCTCTGAAATCCCTTTTAAGAATTGATATGGTAGCCACTCGACAAACTGCGCAGGATTTTTCTGGATGAACGAGGAAAGTTGATCTGTGACGGGATCATCGTGAACACTGAAGCCTCTGTAGTATGTCGTTGCTGCGATATATTTCCCATCTTTCATTGTCCCACTTCGGATACCCGGAGCCATTAAAACATTTTGACCTTGGAGTACCTGATACGTAATATCTTGCACGGAGAAAGTTCTGTATGCCTGGACTCCTCTGGAATTCACTGGTGCATAGCCTGGAATGAAGAAATGGAGTTTCGGGCAAGGCACCATGACGCACTTCATAGTTCTCCATCCTACGTGCATACGAGCAGGAAAACGATAAGTTGCTGTCATTCCAGCGATAACCTGGGATATGAGCTGGTTAAGATCTTGGTACATCGGAGAGTCCAGTTTTAGAGTTTTCTGGCAAACATCATAAAGACACTGGTTGTCGAAGCAGGTGACAAAGTCACTATACTTCACGAGACTTGGGCACGAGAGGACTGCATTGATGGGCTCTACAACGGCGTCACTCGCCGTGGAAAATCCTCCAGGAACGACGGAGTGGTTGGCAAGGATTACTTTGGGATTTTCGTCTTTCAGTTGTTCCAGAAGCAGTGCACCCATTCCCGAACCGGTGCCTCCACCAAGTGCCCCAAATATCTGGAAACCCACCGGCCTGTCGCAAAATTCCATTTCTTTTCGAATTGCCTCTGACAGCGAAGTCTCTGATATGCACTTTGGATGACGTGTAGCCTCTAGCAAAGTTATTTCCAGAACCGGAAGGACCTGCAATGAAGTTATCGGGACGAAAAAGCTGACCTCCTGGAGAACAACGAACCGATTCTAAGGTCCCAGGATCGAGATCAACCAGCACGCACCGTGGCACGTAGTTTCTACCGGAAGCTCCCATTGTGAACATGGAGTCGATCTGGTACAGCTCCAGCTCATGTTTCCCACAGTAAAGTCCGTTCGATTCGACTCCGTGTTCAAAGGCAAGTATGTCCCAAAACTTGTTTGGTTACACAGATTAATAGCACAATCAATTGTCAATTATCAATTAAAATTTGATGCTGTAATTAACTCTTACATTTCCAATATCGGGGACTGCTTAGAAATAAAAATTTGCTCACCGCATTTCCCACAGAATTTCCGCAGTTGCCCAATTGGATTGTTACAATTTCCTTCATTTTTACAGTCAATTTGGTGTGTCTTGAAATTCAGAGATGAGAAGGTGGGGAATTGGAAGCGGGTACGTACCCAATAAAACCCGGGTTTTAATGTACCCACTTACAGTAGTGGGCTGGGCTTATTGGGCTTTATTGACCCAATTGGATTGTTACAATTTCCTTCATTTTTACAGTCAATTTGGTGTGTCTTGAAATTAGAATTTAGATGAATGACTAAAGTATATGTTTGTAATGTGGAGTGGATTGTTAATTTTTACTTTAGAAATATAGTTTTGCGCGAATTTTGTCCCAATTGCAATTTGTAGTGGAAATACGATATAATGTTCTACGTTCTATAAATAATTTTATCGATAAGCTTGTTCATAAAAATATTTGTCTTCTTGATTTAATTTTCTTGGTATTTTCAATTATTACTTAACGACTTTTAATTTCAATGGAGACATGAAAGCACAAGACAAAATGTTTATTAGCATTCTAAACTGAGAATTTGGTAACACTGGATAGAGCGACGGAACAATTTGAGAGGTGTGAAATTTGGCTGAATGGTAAAAATTTCGACCACTCGCATGGCCTTTTCCTCCTTGAGGGTCTTTTTGAAAACGGGGTTATCTTCAGGCGATATTCCAGCCCTTTGGAGCTGCCTTCTCCGCGTCCTTGTACTCTTTGATAAGGTCTCTCAGTCTATTCTCCGCCTTCTTGAAGTCTTCCATTTGCATTCCCTCTCCAGTGTACCAGTGCATGAAAGCCTTCTTTTTAGCCAACTTCGTGTATCTATCGAGGATCCTGCTCCACATTTCCACAATGCTGGTATGATTGGCCAGGAATGTGGCGCTGACCCTGAGTCCTCTAGGAGGAGTTAAACAGATACCTTTCATGAAATGGTATGGCATCCATTCAACAAAATGAGAGCTGTTCCTTGCTTCATAACGACAGAGCAATTCATTGACATGGAGGTCATATACGTTGCAGCCCCTGAAGATCGCTGCGGCACTTAGATATTTTCCCTTGTTTCCAACCGAAGTCATTAAAACTTCACCGCTCAGCAGTTGATTAGTCACCGTCTGGACAGTGTTCGAGTGGTAGGGTTGTGCGCCCCGAGAAATTAGAGGGGAAAATCCAGGCACGAAGAAATGAAGCTTTTTAGAGGGAGCGAGACATCGGAGGACTCTCCAACTGAGATGGTTTCTTGCCGGAAACCTGTAAGTGGCATTGCAACCCGAGATAACCTTAGCCATCAAAAGATTGAGGTCGTCATAAGTGGGACGCGAGAGCTTGAGAGTGTTATTGCAGATGTAGTAGAGAGCTTCGTTATCCAGGCACACACTCAGGTCAGTGTGGTCAATAATACTGGGCAGTGCGAGAACTGTGTTGTAGGGCTCCACAACAGTGTCACTTATTCGTTGAGAAGGATATACTCCAAAGTTAGCAACGACTGCCTTTGGATAGAAGTCGTGAAGTTTAGGTAGTATGAGGGAACTCATTGAGGAACCTGTCCCACCTCCCAGGGAATTAAGCATTTGGAACCCCATCAGCCAGTCGCATCGCTCTGCTTCTATTCGTATCGCGTCCATGGTGTCGTCCATAATCTGAGGACCGAGATTGTAGTAGCCTTTTGCATAATTGTTCCCTGCTCCATTCCCATGACCAAAGACAAAGCTGTTAGGATTAAACAGTCTCCCAAATACACTAGAACGACAGGCGTCCAGAGCAGAATTGTCCATGTCTAAATTATTAGTTCTACTATAATTTTGTCAAAATTAAGTAATTTCAGCGATATTTTAGGCCTAAATATACCGACTAGGACAGCCCGAGGAATGAAATTGTTTACTGGGCCGTGGTAAAAGACAGAGTCGATTTTGTTAATTTGCAAAGGATGTTCGCACGACCAAGTCCCGGTTGGATCGATCCCGTGCTCATCTGCCACGTCTTCCCAAAACTGATTAGCACATAATGTTAATGTTACATAATCCATACAACGTCAATGGCCAAGCAATGATGCAATAGGAAAGTAATTACCCTGTAGCCCAAATTATTTCCGCATGCTCCAAGTTGGATTGTTACGATCTGCGCCATTTTAAATAGGATGTTTCGAATAAACTAATGTTCACAGTGAATTTTGAAATAAAGGTTTTTCTATAAGGGTTTTCTAAATTTTGGTTTAAAATATAAAAATGGAATTAACGTATGTACAATTTTTGGAGCTTATGTACTACTTCTACAAATTATTTTAAAAATATTTTAATCGTCCTTTATTTTAATGCAGATTCTAACAGACCCAACTGTAACCATGTATTATGAAATAAGAATACAATGTGCATCTGCCAACAAGTTAGCTCAGTCGGTTTATAATTTATTCGCTGTAGCAGTTTAATTCGAACAGTATTAGAAAACAACTTTGTTTTATCTCTTTTAACTCTGGTTTAATCAAATAAAATAACGAATAATATTCATGTCAGAAAATAAATTTTCAACTGTAATATCCAAAAATAAATTTAATCCAGCTTCTTTCTTGACACTTTCTCCCTTCTCGATCTTCCGGCTTTAATGACAGAATTGTAGAAAAGCTTTCCGAAAAGGATAAGGAACGACCCGTAGACAACTGCAAATACCTTGATGCTGGTTGGATGACGCTCGCAACCAAGTGGCGTTTCTTCAGAAGCGAGAAATAATAAAAGTAAATTATAATTATGTACGCATGGCATATGGCATTTATTTCTGTGAATGGACAAACTTACGGAGATAATATAGAGTCATCATATTAACAAAGAAACCGATGATCATTTGGGCCAACTGAAGGGTCGTAATTGTGTTTGCAATCAAATTAGGAATTTTTGTTCCAACTGCCTATTGTGTATATCATAAATTATAAAATATGTAAATATGTGTCAATTAGAAATATTTATATAAAATAAAATGATAATAATATATTATAATTTTTGTCATTATAAATATATATAAAAAGGAAAAAAATATTCAAAGAAACCTTAAGAGCGAAGTATGGATACATGAGAGAATGGACACCAAAGTTGAGAACAGTGTACCATCGTGTGACAGGTTCCATAAAAATAGCTTGAAAAAGAATGCAATTAAACTTGACTGTTATTATAATGCATGTTTATGGTACAATCCATTTGATATTTACTATTATTAGTAGTTGTTCAAAGATTTTTACCAATTATCCATGTGGCGGACATTGTGATTACGTGATGATACCATTGGAGAAAAATCAAAGGTCTTTTCCGCAAAACAATAAAAATAGTATCACCAAGCTCGACATACTTGCTGAGAACAAAGAGGAGGGTCCAGTATCCCATCGGAATGTTTGAGTCTTTTTTCAGGCAAATGCTGTTGTAAAATCCATTTTCTTTCTGGAGCACGTACACAAATCCTGGTATCATTCGAACGAATCCGAAAATGGAGAAGATTCCTAGACCAAGGTTCCACCAGAAAAGGGGCATTTTCAGCTGAAACGCTGGTCGGTCCTTCATGAACCACTGGATTCCATAGATTGTAACAATGTAGGCGATGCCAACGTACAATGCCAATGCCCAATTTCTTTCTATGAAACTATGCCAAACAAAAGGGTCAACTTCTTCGAAGGCAAAGTTAAAAACGGTGTTCGGGTCAGAGTAGACCCAGCCGAAGGGACGCTTTTCAATAACGTCAACTATGTATGTGGCATTGTGCGGCATTTTGAATAAATTATGTAGTTGCGATTTTAAAATTTTAATAAAAAACGATATTTTTACAAAAATGTTATGAATATGATATCTGAACAGTGGACTACAAGTGACTGGCACCTTCGGAATTTCTTGCTGGTATGTTCCTATATCATGGCGCAAGAGGCATTTTGTGGCAAAGAAGCTAAATAAACAAATACCAACGGACTATTGTAGCGGATGTGACTGCCGTAAAGGTTTCATAGTAATTACAACTTAGATGATGGGACGAGAAGACCAGTTCAACCAGAAAAAAATTATGTGAGAAAATCGGAATGGTGATTAAAGTGCCTGTGAACTGAATGCTGCAGCGAGTGACTGAACAATGATGTGGGAGCAATCAGGGAATTTCGCAAGATGTTCACAAATATTATGGTATAATATGGCGCAGTAGTGGTAATGTGGTCATTTTAATGACGCCATCCATCTAGCTACCGTGTTGTTTTCCTTTCCTTGTAGAGATATTAATTTTTTCTACTTTCCATGAATTCATCCTGGGTATTTACATATGTACAGAGTTTACAAAGTAAACTTGTTCTCTATTGCTTTACGTTTACTTATACTCTTACGGCATAATAATTAAGAAATGTGGATTTTGAAATATCAATTAAAACATTTCATTTTTTTTGTATGACGATGCCGGTATTTCAAGATGCTGAGTCTACTGTCTGTCTACGATTTCATTTTCTGAATCGTCATTCACATATTTACGTAAATAATGCCGATTAGTTCATAAATTGCAACTTCGATCTGATCAGATGAAGAGTAAAAAATGATTTGTTTTATATTAATTCTGTTTTCTTATCTATAGTGGTGGCTATTTAGATGAAATCAGACTAGATGAAATGCAACTACTCGTCACTCATCGTCATTCTCCCAGCATAGAGTTCCATTTATTGTTATTTATATATAGTTTTACATCAGTAGACATTAAACTAAATACGTAAGAAAACATACGTATGAAAATAAAAATAAATCAGATTAACAGAAAAGAAAAATACCCAACGACTGTCAAGAAGACTGACATTTTGTATTGTTGTAATATAGCAGACAACATCCTGCCTGAGGATTTTTCATTTATCTGAAAAGTAATTTACCTTTAAGCCTTGTTCAGAAAATTCAAAGAAAATATGAAGCATTGCTGTTACTTACTTTAGGTTTGTAGAAATGAACAGAGAAGTAGTTTAATCATTTGCATGAAAATTATTTTAGCTACCAATTTAATAAAGCCGTACACAATTGTTGTTATTGTACTTCAAATCCGTAATACGAAAACCACTGCTTAAACTAATGAATACCATTATGGTTTGGGGCGAAGCAATTTAATTATCGCAATTTTGTAAATGGCCCAATAATTTAGTCTATTTTTGAAATAGATAGATAATTAAGTAGATATAATTTAATAATTATAAGGACAATGTAAATAAATTGAGCAGAGCACCATTAATATATACTCTAAAAACTATTCCTAGAATGTTGAAAATAGGAATGTGAAAATTTCATTGGATAAATGAAGCTGCTCAATTGACCAGATTTACACTTAAAGCTACATATGTTAGAATTTAAATGATAATAAATGCCGACATAATTTAGTGGATCTTTTTCTCGAGATGTCTCTTCTCTCTGTTTGGCTTGATCACAGAGTCAAAGAAGAGTTTTCCGAACAAGAAAAGGAAACTTCCATAGACCACCGCAAAAACCTTGATGCTGTTGGGATGGCGTGCACAATCCTGGCCAGTTTCTGCGGTTTAACAAACAAAGTTTTATTACGATGTTTTGATAAACATTTCATGCATAGGAAAATATAACAATAATCAGGATGACTTACGGTAAAAATACATGGACAATGTGTTGATGGCAAAGCCAATGATCATTTGAGCAAGTTGCAAAGAGGTTATCACATTGGCAAGTCTCCGTGGAATGTTCACTCCAATCGCTTTCAGGGAAAAGTAGGGGTACATGAGGGAGTGGACGCCATAGTTGAGAACAATGTAGCAGACCTGAAGTATGCAATTTGGAAATACAGAAGATTTTTATAAATTTTGTATTTTATTTTTATTTGTTTAACCTGCACCATGAATTAAAATTTAAAAAATGAGATTGCCTGGACTGGTTCCATTTCCGTTGCAAGTATCCAAGTGGCCATCATGGTGACGAGGTGGTGATACCATTGGAGGAAGACCAAGGGTCGTTTTCTCAACACAATGAAAACGGTGTCTCCTAATTCGACGAACTTGCTAAACACGAAGAGCAGCGCCCAAAATCCCATTCCCACGCTGATATCTACTTTGGTACAGATACTGTTGTAAAACCCATTGGGTTTACTAAGAATGTAAAGCATTCCAGGCAACATCCGGGCAAATCCCATGACAGAGTAAATCCCCAAGCCAAGGTTCCACAGAAAGAGGGGAAACCGCAGATCAAAGGCGGGTCTGTTCCGCATCCAATGCTCCAGTGAGTAAATGGTGATGATGTACGCGACTCCTGCATAGAGAGCCCAGTTTTGTCGACTCTTGACAAAGTCATGCCAGAAATATGGATTCGCCTCTTCGAATTTATAATGGTAGTCTTGCGAAGGGTCTCGAACCGTCCAACCAAAAGGACGATTGAGGAAAATTTCCTGCATGAAGTCCGCAGTAACGTTCGCAGAAGCCATTGCACGGTTTCCTAACTCCATTTTGGAAAAGAAAAGAGAGAAAGAAGCTGATTTTTATTTTATGTTAAAATTGATTGAATTTCTTTCTTTTGAGTGTTAAATAATTCTCAGCACTTTATTAGAAAGCTGAGCTCCAAACACTGTTATGAGTTGCAACGAAGTATAATCAGGGTGTTTCGCTAAATTTGAAATGCGCCATGAATTGTCTATGACTGCTGGCCACCCCAAAAATGATAAGGAAAACCTGCAGAAAACGTGTGGCATTATTTTCAAACGATTGTTCGTGGCATGATTATTAGTGAAATTGAAAAGTATCATGTCATGTCATCACGCCTAGCCATGCTCCACAACCTGTTGCGTGGTTTAGAAGATCTAGATAATATTCTGGAAATTAATATTAATAAAAAATTATGTGGGAGGGGACATCGCATTAGACAATGGAACATATTGGTCATTATTGGTAGGAGTACAATAGAGGTGCAAACAACCCACTTTTAATGACACATGCCATGTACTGGACAACGAGCGAGAAATTGGCGTGTAACAGATTTTTTAAATTAATTATTTGACGCCACTCAGAAAGCATCTTATTAAGTGTCTTGAAATTAGGTAAACCAACGAGGAGTTTTGAACTGAAGGAGGTGTGAAACCTAACATTTACCTAAATATCTCACACTGAGATCGTGAGGTGCCACCCATAGTGGAGCATCTTATCAGTTTAAACTGTTTTTAATTATGTATGTTATAGCAAAGCATGCACTTTTTAGGGAAAAGTCAACTATAGTTATTTGAAATAAAATAAAATTTTATATAATACAATAGCAAAATGGAAACCGCGAATGGAGATAAGAATAATATTACGAACAGTCACGTCACTCATATTAAGCATCTTTAATCTTCATAATTCGCAATGATTGTTATCTTTTGAATTAAGTATTCTTATGACTTTTAGTAATGTGAGTGAAATGTGAGTACATTATATTTGCATTATTGATGATATTCGTTTGCAAGAAAAGTGATCATCTGCGTCACTTTTAACCGTATACATTAAAATCATTGACCAAGACCAAATTGTGCATATCAGATTTTTATATTTTTACGGCATGCGCTGGAGATCAGCTCCTGCAAATTTATTATCCAAATGTATAATGAATGGTTATGGATAAGAAAATGCATATTGTACGCCTGTTTTAGATTTTATGTAGGTTTTGTTATAATATGTAACATGTTTGAATTTTATGATATAGTATTTTTATAGCGTCACTGTCTCCCCCATGATGATAATGCAAATTAATTTTGTCTTTGCGTGATTGAAGATTTTAACCTTGTTTTAATTCTTATCACCTCTCCAAAATGACTTGAATTTTTTATCTTCTTCAAAATCATTTCAGTTTATAATTATAAGTTGCATTGTAATTTTACGTAGTCCCCACTCCTCATTTTACCCCTTTATTAGATTCAAATAATTTAAATAAAAAAAGTGGTTGATATCCACAAAAGCGATAATTATCATACATATTTACATGAGTAATATTAAAAAACGAGCTCGTAAAACAATAATGGCAAGAATGATTGCATTGCATGGTTGTCTTTGCTTTGTAAGCAAGTTATCAGGTTGAGGTTGAATGAGTGACTTCAATTCAACCAAAATTGTACACCTATATGAAGCACAAAATGTGAATGCACGATACGATTATTCAATATGGTTTCGTTGAATTTTAGTTCAACTTTTTGCTATTAGCGTTTTCATCTATGACTATCTGTTTTTGTTGCTTAGATTTTCCCCTGTGGATTCTGGGGCTAATGACGGAGTCGTAGAAGAGTTTCCCAAACAGAATTAAAAATGTCCCATAGACCACAGAAAATAACTGGATGCTAAGGGTATATCTGACACAGTCACGACCAATATCTATTTTTTAAAGAAAAAAAAAGCAAAATTAGGGCGGTTATTAAAACATCATAAAGGAATGATGAAATGAAGTCAATTAGACTTACAGTAGTAATACATTGAGAGAGTATTCACAGCAAAGCCAAGAATCATTTGTGCGAGTTGCAGAGTCGTGATCACATTTGCGAGTGACCTTGGAATGTGATAGCCTATAGCCTTGAGTGCAAAATAGGGATACATGAGGGAATGAACTCCATAGTTGAGCACAATGCAGAAGACTTGAACTGGCTCCATTAGTGGTGAGAGTACCCACGATGCTATCAGAGTGACAAGATGATGGTACCACTGAAGAAAAACGAGCGGTCTCTTTCTTAGCACGATGAAGACTGTGTCACCCAACTCGATGTATTTGCTCCAGACAAAGTAAAGTGCCCAGCAGCCCATTGGAACGGTGATGTCAGTTTTTTTGCAGATGCTGTTATAAAAACCATCCTGTTTGTTGAGTTTGTACAGGAATCCAGGAAGCATGCGCCAAAATCCGAGAACTGAAAAGATGCCTAAGCAGAAATTCCAGTAGAAGAGCGGCTTCTTCAGTTCGAAAGATGTCCTATTTCGCATCCACCTTTCCAGGCTATAAATCGTGAAGATGTACACAGCGCCAGCGTACAACGCCAGATTTTGGTGTTTTATGGCAAACTCGTACCAGTAAAACGGGTTAACCTCTTCAAATTCAAAGCTGTAGAAAGCATTGGGATCTGTGAATGTCCAGCCGAAGGGACGTTTGCTCACAACTTTCTCAATGTAGGCTGCGTTGGGAGGCATTCTGGCGCTCGGCTTTTTTGTGACAACTTTCAATACAATGAGAGTTTTTGCTTCCCCGCGAGGAAATTACTGGGTTGTTAATTGTTGCATCCAAACTGGTGTGAATCACGAAAGTTGAATTGATAGAGTTTCTTGCTTCTATTTGCACTTTTAACCTCAGAGTTTGCTTGGTACTTTAATTTTTCCTTTGGTTGGTCTTTTCTATTTATTTACACAAGTCACTCAACAAAGAAAGCAGCGGATTTGATTTATTGGATTCGTTGAACCCAAAAGTTCCTCTTGAGGATTGAATTTGCAAATCGGTGTCTGAGAAAAGTTTTCACCCAAAAAAATGAGTTTTCTTAAGTGGAGGTTATTAAGTGGTCAGAAGGGAAGCTGGTTCGAGAATGACACA
>VYYJ01004248.1:0-13922 GCA_021029165.1 Cyphoderus albinus
TTGATCTGTCTTATACCTGTAAATTCCAGAGCTGCCACTTTGAAATCCGCCCCCATGAATCCAAAACATCACTGGTAACGTTTTGCCGTTGTCGAAGGCGTGCTAAAAAAAATCAGGATTCAGAATTTAAATTTCTTCCCAAATCTAATTTACGATTTTGAATAATGCATGACTCCATTGAACATTGTCATTCAAAAATTTAGACTTAAATAAACATGAGTGTAAATCAGTGAGAATGTAATGCTTCCTACTTTTGGAACGAAAACCTGCAAATAGAGACAATCTTCGCTGCCAAGCATTAAAGACGTGATAACGTCAATCTGGTAACACTGAGATCCAAACGAGGTGGCGGAACGGACGCCATCCCAATTTTTCGGAGGTTGTGGAGGCTATAACACAGTGCAAAAAATGTGAGTGAAGTGAAGCTTTTTTTAACAAAGGAAAAGTGTTCCAATTTTCTGACTGATCCAACCTCAAATCTCAGTTGTTCTCCCACAGGTGGAGTTGCATAGGGTATTCCAAGGAACTCATAGTATTCCCTGCCTATCCTCGATTTTGCAACTGTGCCGACAAATTTCCCATTCTTTGTCTGAATCACGGGGCTTTCTGCACTCTTCACGAAGAACACGTAAACTACGTATGCAACCACTGCCACAAAAATCCCCGTTAATTCTCGCTTTCTTCTTCCGCAAAAGAAACTTTTCTCCTGCTCTCCCCTGTCTCCAGTTTCATTGCTCATTTTTATTTAATTAAGTAACAAAAAACAATCGCAGAAAATTTTGCAAATTTTAAAATATAAATCTAACTCATTTGAGTATTACCTCCCGATGAGAAAGCAATGGGAAGACTAATCTATTCAGCTGAATGAAAAACTTTGCTTAATTAAAATAAAAAATTAATCCATAAGATTTTTCTTCTCATATTATTACTGGAACTTGAGTAACTCTTTTCATTGAGTTCAATAGGTAAATGTTTATGATAAGCCAAAAATTACGATAATAAATCTTGTACGTATTAATACTCACTCTATTCAATCCAAATTTGGCTTCTTTTAATTAACTAAAATTCTAAGTTTTTCAATGGCTTACCTCACCACTACTACACAACGAAGGAAAGGCGTGTCCAGTACTGAATGCTGCTGGAGTTTGAAATGCATGGCAAATTGACAAAATGACAAAAAATGAAAAAACAGATAAAAAGCAAGGAGGAGAGACAATCGTGAGCATTCCAGTTGATGACCTTATTTGACCTGCTTTGACAAGCTCTGCTTTCATATTTTTTACTCTTAATAATCTTTCAATGACAAACTTGCAAATTTACACTTTATTCGAAGCTTTGACATAATCTTGTAAATAATTATATAAATCGACATATTTCGCTACAGAATTATTCTTCAGCAGTCCAAATGGATTTCAGTTAATTGTTGCATTCAGGCAGGTGAACTATCTTAAGTTAATAAGGGAACAATTTAAAATGAGTGACAAGCGAACTTTCGCCTCATAATTAAAAATTATTATATAGGTACATTCCTACATTATTTATTTCCATTTTTAATCCAAACATGACGCAAAGTTCTCAGTGTCATGTTAATCACGTCACACAAACTGAAATAATAACCTACTATCAGCAACAATATTTGCACACGAGTCTACTGATATCAAACTGAGACACAGCTCGAGCTTGAGTATGGTGATACTATTGACATGTGGATGTGTGGCGATTTTAATTGAATCAGTGCATTCAGTGAGTGTGGCTGCATGAATAAAAGATGGACTTTGAACATGAAGACAGTTTCAGCACAACAAAAAGATTGGTCAGAGGTTACTCAAAACCTAAATAAAAAACCTTCTATTTTCGTCACAAATTCCTTTATATTTTTGCATGAAATCATTAATATGGTCAAAAGTATTTTAATAATCTTGAAAATTTTCAATTCATGTCATAAAAGTAAAATGGCAAAATTTTCCGCTTGCAAAAAATTCTTCAGTATATGCTTAGCTAAATAAAAAACTCAAGACTTTTTCTTCAGATTAGATTTTGATTTACCAATTTTTAAAAACGGTTTTATTCCAGAAACAAGAATTTTCCTTTGCTTGTTACAAAGTTAAAATAATGACTATAAAATATAACTTTTTTGTACAATTTCCCCTTTTTCATTGACATTTAATCCAGATGTATTTATAATTCGCATTACTAAATAGGTAATAACAAATTCCGCTTTTGTTAAATACAATAACTAATTATAGTAAGGTATTTCATTCCGATTGATATTGATAATTTAATTTGCGCTTAATAAAATTTTCACCGAGTTTCCAAAACTTATAATAACAGTAATTATATTGTATGAAGTGCAAACTTTTAAATCTGCATTTTAAATTTAGGATCAATTATTTTAACCAAAATGGGTTAATTTTAGCTGTTGAATCCCACATAATTAATTACACATAAAGTTAGCATTCTGAGAGAGAGAAAAACAGCGACATTTTAGTAGCTGAGTGAGACATCGTGACAAAAGGATATTTTTACGTTATGTAAGAAACCTAATTAGTGGAAACTATCCTCATCAGCTAAAGTTTTAATGATGAAGTGAAAAGTTGTAAGAATAATTAGTCTTGCAGGTCTCCTTGCACCATGATAATTTATCTCAATTGAGATAAAAAATGTTTTTGTGTAAATGTAATCTAACGCCCACATCTACATCGGTTTAGAGTTTTAGAGCTGAAACAAAAAACGGGTCTCTTCTAACAATGAGAAAAAGAGAAATAAAAAAGTATGCAACAAAAAACAAATGTACACAACTTTACTCGTTGGTAATATTTCATTACGAGTTTTTTAATTAGTCGCTTTTTATTACTTACTAAAAACAATCACACAGAGACGGAAACGACATTTTTTATATTTCATTTTTCATAGTATAATATCAGTATAATTTCTAAAAAATTACTTTATTACGTATTTTGTAGGTTTTTTGTAGATTAAATACACAATAGAGCTTTTCTCTTAGTTTGCTAAAAAATAAATTAGACGCGTTAGACAGTAAACTTTTTATCATTTACACCACACGGCGATATGTTTTCAAAAGCTGATCAAGAATTGTGTTGAAACGAAGCAGAAAAGAATTATGATTCTGTTCCAGGTGGAGTTGGAAATTGGAGGAATTTATAGATATGGGATAAATAACAAGTATGATAACAATAATAATACCAAACTATTTTTAACATTTAATTTACATTTTATCGCAAAATTTATCTTATTATTCAAACTTGTTTAATTTAAATGTAATTACTATTATTATATGTATGATGATGATGATAAATATTTTAATAAACTTACAAACTTACTTTTTTGGCAAATGTCTTCAAATTTTGTTTATCTCTAGTGCCTTTTCTAAAATTATCCTGAATATAAATAGCCTGCAATATAATTATGGGTGTGTACACCAATTTCCAGTTTCTTCAAATCGTTCAGATTCTGGACACTTTAATTAATAATCATCATTCATCACGTATGGAAAATATCCGGTAAAAGTTATATTTTTAAAATAATTTTCCAGCTAATTAGCCATTTACTTGAAACGCAAAAAGTTTCCATTTCATGCTCCAATTAACAGTCCTCACTACACTCACTCACTCGTGATTAGAAAAGGGCCATTTTTATTTTTATTTTTATTTCTGATGCATCAAACGAATCAGTACGGCCTACTTAAAGTTTAATTTTACTTTACTTAAACACTAAAATTCAGTCAGTAGTGTGTGTGTGTGTATTCCAGTTTGTATCGTATTTACGTAGATAACCTCCAAATTGCCCAACCCACGCATCCTATCCACGCCCCCTTTCATCATACCCTGGCCCTGTCCCTCTCGTGTTTATTTAATTAAAGTTATCTAAATGGAAGTATTTATAAATAAACTAGTCTTGTAACTAATTCTTATAAAACCTGACTTGTTAGATAATTAATGTTTTTGTAGTTAAAAATTGAAACCATAAATAAAAGATTATCTCAAAAAATTGTTTTCATTCTCTCTTCTGTATCTGTATGCATTTGATTGCAATTAATTAATCAAATTACAAATGCCATCGGCCCAGTAGTAAATTCGGTCCTAAAAAGTCTATGAAAACAAAGAATGAAGTAAAATGTCAGTGTGTAGCGCGGGGGGTGCTGCTTGCTATAAGAAAGGTTTAATGACTGTAGAAAGTTACATTTAATAGATCTGTATTTGTCTTGTCAGGTATTTAAGGTGTTAGCTTTGCATTATTTTTNTTATTTTTGCTGTGTTGCATTGTTGCGCTTTTTAAAAATCGGCCCATCAAAAAACATTCCTGTTCTTGGTAGTACAAACAATTTTTCTCTGGTTTTGTATTTTTATGTATGTAGGTATACAAATTTTAGAATTTTCTTTTGTTTTCTCGAAAATATTGGAAATCGCGTGAATATTTTAAATCAGGGACAAAAATGTATTTTTTGAAAATTGATTAGGCCAAGCAAATGATGCAATTATTTTTGTGTAAAGAATTTTGGTAGTTTAGCATTTGCCTGGTTTTTACTTTACTGTAGGGGATTATGTTTTTTCAACAGTAGTTTTAAGTAGTATTTTCCTAAATAAAATATTTAGGAGTAAAATAATGATTGATTTTTTCATGAAAGTCTTGATTTGATAAAATATCCAATTCTCAAACTCTTCTTGATGGAAATTCGACCTTTGTGACCTCTCTAAGAGTCTCATGATGATTATGATGTCGTATTATGGTGATAGGCCTGAACCATTTTTTCGTCGAATTTTATGATCCACCTCTGCTCCTTGAAACACTCAACTCGAACTGAATTCGACTGGACTCAGCCCACCGTTGGAATTTAGTTAACTTTCTTCTTAAGACCGTTAAGCTGTCCCGTCAAACTGTCGCTGTCGGTAATGATGGAAGAAATGGATTCTCGCTTCGCATGTCGACTCACTGCATTTGACCGTCTCTGCTGGTATTCCTGTAACACAAAGACAAAAAGTTTCTCTCGTTAGTGGATTGTCGAACTTAGTTAAAGGAAAGTTTGATTTGAAGCAAGCCAGGAGTATTAATAATGGAGTATTTTAAGCCAATAATAAAAGTATCAGCGCAACGAGCGAAATAATTTGTTGACAGAGGATCCAATTTCTGATACTCTTTCATTCAATGCAATGTCTCCATCAGTCATCAAATTCACTTGATTTCCCCAACAGTAAAAGCATTACGTGGAATGTTTAATCTCTTTAGGGTTTAACTCACAGGAGCCAGTCTGGCTGGCTTCGGTGATTAACTTGGTTCGTAATTCCATTATTTCCTTCCCCTTCATACAAAAATACAAAAGTGGAAGTCGACGCTGGCTTTTTTGCTATTATGGTATTATGATGAAGATGAAATGAAGAAATCTCCAGACTTCTTCCAAGGGAAATGACATTAAATTCCTTTTTCCAGCATACTTTCCAGTTGCCAACTACCAAGTTCTAGAGCTTCCAACATGCACTCAGAGGCAATTCCGCCTCCAGAAAATAATATTTTGCTATAAATCATTCCCCATTTACTCCCACGCATCCTTTCAACTTTTTAATGGACATGTTTACTTGAATTTGCTTGTGGAAGCAAAATGATCTTGTGTGTGTAGGAAGTGGCGTATTATGTAAATTACCTATTCTTTGCATGCAATGCGACGCAGTTCAAACACGACTTAATGATCTGCTGTGGAACAATGCAGCTTAAAATGAAAATGATATTTGAAACTACAAACAAACTTAATTAAGTCAACTCTAAGAAATGGTGATTTGAAGCTTTTTATCCTATTACTTATACACACTTGTTTCCTTTCAGCACTTTTTTTAGTTTAGCTACAGTATTGCAATGTGTGAGTGGTGTAATGTGGAATTTTCCCCGTTTTGTTATGCAATTACATCACATTACATAACATGATTAAATACTTTACATAACAAAAGGTTTGTGCGGGGGAGTTTCAATCGCTTCTGTATCAGTTTCTACTTAAGTTTGACCAGGACCAGCCCCATGCTCCAAAAACCATGCCAAAGTTAAGTAAATCGCTCCACATTCCTCCTGTTCGTTTCTGCTCCGACCCTTGCCATTTCGGTGTCAGAAGTCAAACACATAAAAAGATTTCTATAAAAAAAACTTTTTTGGCGGAGGAAGTGATGTGAAAGATTGAAGGTTTTTTCTTCTCGAGACATCGTTTTAATATGTCGACCATCCCAAATCCCACTTCATCCTTTCATTTACTTTCTATTCTTTCTCCTCTCAACAAACCCCGGCCCACGCCCATCACAAAATTCCCTGTTTCCTTTCTCCTTAGTCCCTTGCATTACATTTTAAGTCTCCGCTTTCTACAATTCTATTGTAATCCCACGTTGTAATACACCCGCCCGCAAAATTAAAATAAAAACCGATCGAGTTACATTTTACTCAGAGTTAACTAAAATGCTTTATGAAAAACTTTCACTTTTAAAGAACACTTTGCCAGCCAAATTGGTAAGCTGATGCGGCCATCAAGTGGTGGGTGGGACAATGTGTTGGTCTTTGGTTAATGTTTATTTAACAATTCCAATGTAAAGAGAAAAACTTTCAGCAAAATTAAATATGTAGCCTTTTTTAGTCGTAGGAGAGTGTAAACTTGGAAGTTAGTTAAGTTATGATTTCTTATGGAGCGAATTCGCTTCCATCAAATTATGAGACAAGGTGAACTGAATAATTAATGAGGACGGGGGATTTTGGGAGAAACATTAATAAAATAGGAGCGCAACCAGGACTGGAAAATTCTATTAAGAAAAATATAATGCGGTTTTTGATATACAAGTAAATGACTTTCTAATTTCATACGCTGTTATTGCTATTATCGTAATCGTGTTTTGAGTTGTTTGAGTAGTGAAGAGGGAAACTCACTCGGAATACAAGATTGAAGCGAGCGAGAAAAAACTGATAGTATAGTGCGTGGGCGAATAAATGCTGGCGGTAGCACACCGCCTCAGCCATAGCCACAGTGGCCACAATTGAAGCTTTTATCCATCTGGCAATTTTTGTAAAAGCGTATCACTCGATTTCATTGTCACTCGCGCCCGGAGACAACCTCAGTTCCTGATGTGGAAAAAGGTTGACCTATACATGCCCTTGACATAAGAGAGAGCAGCGAGCATCTTTCATTTGATGGTATGCAGCTGAGATATTCTCTCGAAACCCTGACCAAGACGGTTAATAGCGTAACAAGTGAGTAAATATTATGTTGTACGCCAACGCGGGTTCCGAGCTCCAACCACCACCAACGCCGCCGCCTGCCTCGCTCCTGTTGAGTTTCCAGGTGAAGTGCACACACGCTATCCTTCTGACACCACACGAACTTCTCTAGAGTCACTTTTATTACAATTGGAGACGGTAAAATGATAACTCGATACTCTGCATTATTACCTATTTTCCACTCGCTCACAATGTCGCAATCCTCTTTTAACATTAGCTACCAGTTCTAACCGATGTACATGTGAAAGACGAAACCCGATTTTTAACGACAAGTGCAATTTTTAGAGTCGGATAAAAAAGAAAAAATAATCCTGTCCATGATTAATATTATGAAGAAAGGGAAGAGAGACTTCCAGTTGCAAAATGCTGAAAGTGAATCTCTAACGAAACTCTTTTAGCAGCCGCAGCAGCAAACATGTTAAATGATTCTCTTTCATGAATAAGATATTAGTGTTACATTTCTTCTTGATGTTGGGGGAATTAAAGAGAAAATGTAAAGTGGAAGTGGAGGTTGCCTAAAGAAATTCATTTGAAAGTAGAAAATTGTACTAATAACTCGTTCTTCACTGTCTCTTTCGCCTTTGTGGGTCAGTTTATTTGTGGAGTAATAAAGTGAATAAATAAACAATGAAGACAGGAAGGAAGAGAAAAGCGTTATGAAACTAGCGAATAACAATACAAATAATAACAGCTTAATTTGTCCACATAGTAGAAAGACCATTAAAATAATAATATTCAGTGCTTTAATGACGCTGTGTTTGTGTAGCTGTGGACAGGTAAGAGCTAAATTGTGCTAGAGTTGGACCCTAACATAACATTTTATCTGTTCTTTTTCTCTTCTGAAAATAGATACATGCATCTTGCCCGCCGCGTTCATACACGCAGAGCGTGATCCTCCTACAGTGTGATTGCATGGGAGAGAAAAAGTGAAAAAGGTCAAAGGTAGAGTTATGTTTGTGGAGAGAGAGACAGAAGCGAAGAAAAATATCGGAGAAGGTCGAGAGTTGAAGTGGAAGTTGAGCTGAGTTGAGTTGTGCACATGAGGGAGACAAAAAAAGAAAGTATTGGAAACTAAATAGCAGAAGAGAACATCAGCTAAAAAATAAATATTTAGTCCGGGAGCGAGAATGGAAAATTTAAGTTAGTTATTTATACATTCGTAATATTTACTATTACCATATAATAAATACGTAGAATTTCACAACTGAGGATTTTTGAAAGCATTTGTTGAAGCAAGCAAAAAGACGGGCTTCCTAAAGCCTTCGGCTCGCACAACTCAATGCTCAACAGTTTTAACGGTGAGGCGGATTTCAAGCCTATAGCGCCATTGCAAAATGCTAAAAAATATACATATAATAATACTTAATCATGTACATGCTGCATAGTTAGTCTGTTATTACGGCTTGTTGAAGAGACGCATTTACATGACATCACGTTGCTCAAACACTAGGAGCTAGCAACTACTTATCTAGTAACTAAAATTAACTAACGAGAGTTTTCAAACTCTTTCATCATACAAAAGCTTTTGTTTATGTTTACTGGATGGAATGGAATGAAGCGTGGTAATCTATTATCTTACTTGATTACTTTTAGACGCTACGCTTACGCTCCGATCCTTTCTGTGGGCTGGGATCATTATTTCGTTTCGCGCTTCAGAGCAAACACGGGATAATAATGGATTCGAAAGTGGAAAATGCAGGGAGCTCAGATGAAAAAGAATGATCAACAAGTTTATAAAATATAAAATATGAAATAGAAGATGAAAAATGGCGAGTGGAGGTGGAAGTGGAAGCAGAGCCTTGGTGAAATTTGGACCTAGGTTATATACATGTACTTAAAAAGCAGAGGAAAAGTTTTTGAGTTGGATGGATGCTTTTTAGTTGTGTTGTGGTTCAATTTAAGATCGCTTTTCACTCGCTCGCTCACGTCTCTCTTCCACTCACTGCTGCTAGGCATTTTGTTACTTATTCATAACTAACTGCCCACATCCGTTCCCTCACCGCACCACCTACATTTTCTAGCTCGCGTTCACATCCAGCTGCAAACAAAAGCCTCTTTGTCAAACTCACAAATCTTCAGCTTTTTACCTCTTCATCGTTAGTTACCCAACAACATATTATTTTACCATTTTTGTCTCACGGATTCACTGATTTGATCATCAATTCGAGGCACCTTAAATGCCAATGAACTTTCATAAGATGGCTTTTAGAAATGTTGGGAAAATGGCGGTAGCTTTTTAGACGAGGCAAACTTTACTTTGGAAAGTATTCGGAGTGCCTAGATTTAACTCTTGCCATTTTGGGGATAATGAGGAAAATGTGAAATATTATATTTGCAACCATTATTTATTTAATGAGATAGAAAAGCTTGGCTGAGAGTACTAGAGACTAAAGCACCAGTGGCTACACCCACAGAAGAGTGGGACTATGCCTGAGTGTGGAATGTTGTTTTTGGCAAAGACGACCGTGGTCAAAAACGTGAAATGGCAAAGTTCGTTTCTATTTTGAAAATCACGAGGGAATAGGAACCGTGTCCATGTGACTTTTGCACATTTCTTACTTATTCCCTCAAGGATTTTTGAAGCATTTTAGCCAAAATTGACGCAGACTGCGCTAAAAGGAGTTTCGGCAATTTGAAAATTAAAAGCGACGGCTACCCTGGGAGTAAAGCATCACCAAAAGCAAAAGTAAAGTAAAGCAGGGTTGAAGGTGGAGGTGGAGCAATGAATATAATTGAAAGAATTGATTGAGTTGGTGAGTGTTTGAGCAGATCTTACCTTTTTGAGAGCATCATCAAGAGACAAGTATTTTCTGAGTCTGTCATAGGCCGATGGCTTCTCGTTAGAAGGGGATCGCTGAGCCACGGAAATCTGGGGCTCCTCTGGCTCATCCAGTTGAATTCCAGGCTGCTGCGGCGACTTGCCAGATGGAGGTCTCAACATGGCAATCTCCTTCTGTCCGCCATTTCCAAAGAACGCTGCGGATGCGACAGGGTGCACGGGCTTTTTTGGGTCGCTGCTGCTGGTGGAAGAGGATGTTGAAGCTGGGTGCGCAGTTGACTTGTGTGCAGGAGCAGCCTCGGTGGATGTTGTTGTAGGGGTTGTTGCGGGCAGATTGGAAGCTGCGACGGTGGGAGGAATTCCAGTTCCCTGCACTCTGCTGGGTCGTCTCTTTTCGTAAACGTATGGCTGCTGATGTTTGAGTTCCTCCAATTCCAATTCCTCCTCCGGCTCGACATCCAAAACAGGACCGTAATATGGCATCTGGTACAATTCTTCAGGGTTATCCTACAAAATAGACGACATGTGGCCATGTAATTGTGATGAAAATGGAAATTGAATGAGTTATTTACATAAACACTCGTGAATTCACCAGCCGGCTCTCTTTTAATTGTGCAATTTCCTCTGCTATTTATAGATCATTTTATGTAGCCATGAAATTTCTGCCTGATGGTGCTGTCGCGTCGAGCTGAGTCGAGTCTACTCGTGTCTCATTTCTTACCCACCGGGATGAAATGTCGGGCATGTTTGCAAAATCTCCTTTTACCCCTTTCGTGATCATATAAAGTTATTGAAAAGCTCTCACTCCACGTCTCAGCAATCTGCCACAAACATCTGGCTAGCAAAGAAGCTATTTTGAGATGAATGACGTCTGACTTTAAATTACCCCATAATTTTCTTCACGATTTTATTTTCTCTCTCATCGGGTCACATTAAAAGTCACACAAATTAAAACTTTGTCGGCATAAGATAAAATTGTATTTTATTTTCCTTTTTCGTCATTCCTCGAAACCTATGTAATTATGCAGAAGGATGCTTTACTAAGTTTTTTAGAAGTTTAGTTGCGCAATTAAATACCTACTTGAGCAATTTTTGTGGATTCTCTTTGAGCCTATGACATGAGCATGACAACTTTTCCCAGAGAGCCTTTTGATAATGAATTTCTCTTTTGTCGCAACTTTTTCAATTTTTATTTAGCAAGGTGGCTAAAACGAGTTTCTTCGAGCTGCCAAAGTAAGTTGGTGAAAGTAATTTTTTTTCTGACTTACCTCAAAAAGTTGATCATCATAATCGTCTTCTTCCTGTTGCTGTTGTTGCTGCTGGGTGAAAGGTGCCAAGTCGTAGTAGGCAGGTGGAGCGATGGCGGCAGCAGTCAAAGGTTGAGAGGCCAAAGCCCACTGATCGACATCCAAGTCATAGTCAGAGGGAATTGCTAAGGAAGCTGGAGCGTAGTTGTAGGTTCTTCGCTGACTCAGAATGGGCCAAGCTGAGACGCAACAGGTCAGGTGGCTTAGACAAGCTAGCATAATTACGGCGAGGAAAACGGTGTTTGTTAAGGAAATGCTGCTGCTCCCTCCTGTCGCTCGTCTTCTCAATCCACAGCCACCTTGGTGTGAAATGATCGCAGCGGAGGTCTTCTCAGTCTGACATTTGCACTCTGCTCCTGAAAGGTTGCTCGAGACGAGGCTCAAGTCCTCGGCACTCATCCTGTCGCAGGAGTCAGCTTTTTGATGGTTATGAGATGACGAGATAAAATGCGTTCCGTCTGCTGCCATCTTTCTTTGTCTGTTTTTCTCCTTTCTCAGATTAAGCCGAAAAATGAGATTTTCAAGAATTTCTGCTCGTTTCTTGTTGCTGTTGTTGTTGAATCTGGAACGAATGTGAACATTTCAAAAATACGGTCAGTTGATGCTGATGATATGGGAATTGGAGTGGATTTCATAAATATTAAAATAACTTGCTCGAATCTAGGTTTATCGCCTTTTCTTCGCTTTCTCGGAAAAACATGATCTATTGCTCACTGCCAAGGAAGGCACAGGGGCAGAGAGCCATGAGTAAATAGACTGGGCAGAGTGCGTATGCGTATGTTTTTGTTTGTACTTGTGCGGAGATATGTGAACTATGTAAAAAATTCGGAGAAAGAAAATCGAGCGGAGTAAATTGACAGGGAAAGTGAGGTGGATGTGGATGTGAAATAATGGAACCTCCATGTAGTAGTAGTACCTACATTAAGTCCCTCTTTCCCCTTTCTTTTCTTTCCTGGACTTTCTTAAATCCATGTTTACTCATCACGATTTTCATGTTCTATAGAGAAATTGTAATAAATAGTAATGGCACTAGCAGCGGGAGAGAACACTCAACTCAACACAAAAGTTTGAGATCGCTTCCCAGACAAGATGATGCCGAGAGGTCTATATACGCCCACGTGCACACCATTTTACTTTTTCTATGGCTTCCTCCGTATGAAACAAGCTTTTGGCAGAAGTTGCATGAAAAAAAGTCGTATGCTCACTTACTCCAACAACTGCTTCGCTATCGATCCCTTACTTACACTTTCACTCACCCGCAACTTTATGTTTCCAAAAAAAAATTCTCTTATTTCTGCTCCATCATCCATGTGTATGTGTTTTGTGTAGGCAGATAAGCCATTACAGAGATAAGTCGGAAGGAGGAACGCTTTGTACTCGTAAGAAGCGAAATGAAATATGCTTTTAGCCAGGTCCCACTCGCTGATCCCAAAAGTCGACTTAGTTAAAAAAATATTTTATTAGAGATGAGATTATCTACGAAATGTGTATGTGGCTTTTCCATTTCATTTCAGTTTTTTTCTCTAGTAATCATCTCTCCGAGTGCAATACTCTTTCCCCTTTTGTAAGGGAGAAAAGTGGAGACAGGTAAAATCTGAACAGCTTGCAAACAAGACTGAGCAGAGCTGTTGTGCTGATAGAGATTCTGCATCGCTCTCATAATCATTGGGCGGATGTCATTATTATGTAAGTTTGCTCGTGACTTAATAATCTAATTAGTTTCACATAAACTGAGATGTAGTGGGGTTGGCTTAAATGCTATTAAATCCTTCATGGAAGTCGACAATTTTCTTGTATTATTATCCCTTACCACAGTCAGTGCATTAAGTTGATACTCGTTGAGGTGGATGGATCACCTTTGGCTAATTAATTTTAATTGTTATTAATATCTGAGGGTAATAAGGTAACAGGGTTCATCTTTTCAGTTCACCTCCGACCAATTTTGTACTTTTCAGGTTTATTTTTGTAGAATGAAGGTCTTCCTATTCAATATTTTACTTTAAAAATTCTTCTTTTATATGAAGGCAGAATTCTATGAAATAAGTGACAAATGGAAGGAATTCTTATCTAATTAATAATAATTTAATTAAAAATGTGTACAGACAAAACTTGAGAAATTAAGAGCGTTTCAAAACAACTCAACTGTCTTTGTTCTATTTTTGTCTCTTCTGTTTCTGTTGGGCTGTATTCAGGGCGGAGGTGGAAATTGAGACATTGTCACGACTTGATTACAATTGCAAACATTTCAAACGGAGCGGAAAGGTGGGGTAATTAATTTATGTGTCCCATTTTGTCCCACTCCCATTATGAACTCTTCCTATTATGTACATAGCTGTGTATTTGTAGCTTTATTCTTAACTAATTTAATAATAGTCAAATTACAAATTTAATAAAGTTGCTCACTTTCTACTTCCTCCCACTCCACTACGAACGAACGAGGTGTGAGTGAAAGTCAGAGTAATTTGGCTTACTCCATCTTCTCTACAACTTCCCCTGTGTGAGTAAACCACTTCACTGACGCTCTAGAATTTTCTTACAAAGTAATCCCCACACAATGAGAATGAGAAACTTATTGT
>VYYJ01004249.1:0-13919 GCA_021029165.1 Cyphoderus albinus
AAGGTTCCTATGTCAAAGTTTTACCATGTCAAAATTCCTGGACATGTAAAAATGTATTAACATGCTTTTTACATGATGTATTTACATGACGTGTATTTACATCTTGCACACCCTGTCAGCAACACAAGAAGAATTGGACGCGACGGGAAAGAATTTACGCATACAGAGAGCAAAGTGAAAGTAGCAAAAGGACAGAGAATCGGGCATTCGCAGAAACATGATTGTTATTTCTTTTCTTCGAATAGGGAAGAAGAGGAAGAGAAGAGGAGCTGTGAGGAAGGAGATAGTTTTTGAAAGTTTTTCCTAAATTCTTAATTTCTTGAAAAAGATGCACAACTACTGTTAATTAAATAGTTTTGGTCATGATATTTTATATGATGTTATGCATGGCTTTGGCAAGCACCATCATCATCATACTTTCACATCCTCTTCCTTTCTTCTCGAAAACTCAAACTCTGTTTTTCTTCTTCCGATTTTACTTGTTTGCAGTGTTGTGTGCGTTGGCGAGAATGCAACATAACACAAGAAATCCATTTATGTTTTTTTGTAGTACATAACAATAATATGCGAAGTGAGATAGAAAAGAAAAGACATTTCTTTTCTCGGCGGACCTTAACCAGGCGAAATGATGAGTTCCCTATAAATACAATGTGCGTTTTATAATGGGAGTGTGCATCAGGCAGGCAGAACATTAAAATAGTTGGGTGGCTGCATACTTCACTGGAAGAGAAAGAAACTTAACTGCTACACTCTAACTCAGTTGACGATTTATGAGTTCCTCGTCTTTGAATACTTATTAGTCTTATTATAGTGAGAAAGGAAAAAATAAAAAGTGGAGCGGTGAATAGATGAAAGTGCTATTATTATAATATGCCCGTGCTGTCTTCATTATGTATAAGTTCTTTCACAATTTCACATACAAAGTGAATGAATGGGGAAAATGGAATAATTTCTCTTTTTTGCTTACCATCTCACAGCGAGGAGTTCCGGTGGGTTGGCCACTACATCGCATTCTATGAGGATGTCACTCGATTCATTGACCGTCACATTCGCTGGCGATACGGTTACAACGGGCGAATCTGTGGGAAGAGGAGAAAAGGAAAACGTGCCAAAAATTAGATTACCTTTCAAAATATTTTCACGTACAACTTATTTCTGGAAAAAATATGCGAATATGCAGATTAGGAATTTTCCGGGGATATTTATGGTGTAATACTAAATAATATAGATTTTCTATACTGGTAACATACGGTTTGGAATAGGAGCGAGACCCAGCTAAGTTGAACGCAACATAACTCATATGTGTACACACTGCGCACACTTTGTCTAACATTTTTATTTCCAACTCACCGATCAAACAAAAAAAAGCCAGAGCAGCGGGCTTTGAAGGTAGACTAAGTTATTCAAAAGAGAGCATAGGAACTGATAAAAGTAATCCTTCTTCCGTTTCTTCAACATTGATCCTATCCATCGGATAATTTTGAATTCGTTAACATTTATCAATGTAATATCATCATTTTGGAACAGTGGACCAAAGCCTTTTATGTATTTCATCCGGATTCCATCCTCAAAGAGGACACCTTCACTCGTTTCGCTTTGAGAAAGAAAGTGAAGTAGGAAAGCTACAACTTTTCCCTTCCTTTGATCCTTTTCACTGTTCTTTCTCTTCTTGAATTATGCTTACTTAGAAAAACCATTAGGTACACAGATCTACTACACCAACATCGTGCGGATGAAATTAGAAAAGTTTCTCGTTTTTGAGGTTTCTTTCAGAAAAGAAAGTAGCTGCAGAAGATTTACTTTCTTTTCTTTCCCGTACTTTTTAAAGCAAGAAACCTACATTTCGGCTTAACTTATTTTCGTCTTACGTAAACTGAATATTCTTTCAGCCTTTCCAAACTTTCAACATGTATAAAAATGCCGAATTTCAATCTTCATCGTGGAGTAATTTCATCAACTACCATGAAATTACCTGTTTGAGCTGTGATGCACATGATTTGTTTATTCAAAGATGTGCCACCACGGTAATGTAAGTAAAGTACGCGGCTACGGGTACATACATATTTTGCCCGCAACTTTCATCATTTTTTTGCGCCACACATATGTGACACGATTTTCAGAGAAGGCAAACCAATTCGAGTTAGGCAACAGACCTTCCAAATTATACTCAGTGAATATTAACGAGATCCACAATTTTGCCATTCCAGCCTGCGCGGTAACACTATGGTCATCATTGCTCAGAATGATGCTCCGACAAAAATGTGATTCGCATTTTCCAGTTCGTCTTACCATCTAATGGTAATGTGTGGCAGGAAAAATGCAGTTTCGACTGCTCAGTCAGCAAATGAAAGGACCATAGACCATGGGATGCCACACGCTGCTTCAGCTTTTTGATGCTATCGTAGTATCTTGCACGTAGTCTCTATTTTTCTAATTCAAGTTCAACAACAAAACAACATGTTTTCTCGTGTGCTTGGCAGTGGTGTTGATGGTGAAGAGTTCATCATTTAATGTACTTTCATGGTATGTGGTATGTGATGAATGTGAGGCATTGGAGGGGAGAAAGACGGGACTCGACAAAATACAAAAAAAAGAAAAGGACGAGCAACACAGCCATTTCTAAATAAGTAGAAAATAGAAAAAAGTAAGTAAAAAAGGATGACAAAAACTTGCAATAACTTTGAGAAAAAAGTAAATTACGAAGGGGGCAACATCGAGTGGGGGGTTACAAATGTTTATACATGTTCATAGAACCAGGGGCAATGGCTGTGGTAATGGTATTGTATATACATACAGTGCATTGTAGTAGTAGCAGCACGTTCTTGGAGAGTTTGGTGAGGTAAAAACTAATAGACTTTTTCTTTGACTCCATCCAAATTGCTGTGTTCATCCCACACAAAACGTGCATCTCATCCTATGGCATCCAGTGAAGTGAACAAACGTGAGCAACGAATGAAACTTATTATAGCACAGAGTAGGAAATGTGCGGTGGCAGATGAAGTGAAATAAGAAAAAAGTCAGCTTGCTTCACTGAACACGAAAATGAAGCTTGCAGAAGCTGTGTGGTGGTAAATAGTGGGAGAAAAGGAAAGAAAAGGCTTGTCTCACTTTCAGACGGAGAAACACAAAACCATTTGTCTTCTGCTTTACACTGCATTTATCCAGTTATACCTTTAACAACTTTTCCTTCTTTTCTCGTGAATGTTTCAAAAAAACTTGCTTTACAGAAATAGGACGGTTTAACTGTAAAGTGTCTTTCTGGTTATTTATAAATGATATTCGCAACTCTGCAAGAATTCTAAGGCTTTGAGAGTTGACGTATTTTTCTAAATACAGAAGAGCCAAATTACCAACCAAATTCCTACCGTTTCAACTTATCATAGAATTCGATTCCATTGTGACAATTCCGCTGCCTCTTGATAAAACGGGTTTGCTGACAGCAACGGTTCTTAGGAAACCGCATTTTCAACTGGGTAAGTTGTGGCAGTATGTACCCTGAGACCTCTGACATAATAATCAATGAATCAGTGTTAATACTCGAGATTAAAAGGCAGTTGACAAATATTTGAGGTTATGAATGAACGCTTAGATATCCTTCGAATCCTTGGTTATAAAAGAGTTTAAATGATACATACTAATTAATGAGTTGGTTAATGAACAACCGCAGACGTCTATGGGTTAGACATAATAAGTTGAATAAAGGAAGACAATGCTACTGCTACATAAACATAAAGCATTTTTAGGAAAAGAGATTTCAAACTTGATCTGACATCAAACGGTGTTGTCCCCTTTGTTACTTGTCTTGTTGCTTTATGCTCTCTGAGATCAAACAGATTTTGGTAGAAGCTTCTTTTCTGCCAGTTATTATGAAGAAAATCAACCTAACTCCAAGTCTCAACCTTCAGCTTCAATTTGCACTGGATTCGCCTTTCAAGTACAGCGTCACAAGTGTGGGCGGAAGATAAGTGATATTGTGAGGGAAGGCGGTTTTTAAAGTTTTCGCTCAACCGTCAAATCAAATTCACTCGTCTCTGTCTCAGGTGAGGCTTGACTCCGTATCAGGTCAACTCGAAGTCATATTTATATAAAGTACCAAAAAAACTTGAAGGTTGGTAGTTGGTACTTTAGCAGAGGAAGTTATGTATGTATTTTAAAAGGAAGGAAAAAATGACTTACAATTTACTTGCAGTTTAACTTTCGAGCTTAATGGAATTTCCCCTCGTGCCTCCATCACGGAATTGATTGTTTGACACTCGATAGTAATCCCATTCTCCCACCGTGAGGCCGTGAAGATAAATCTACTCTGGGTTTCGTAAGTTCCGTCAGCCTGTAAAAAATCCAATACAAAATCAATTATTAAAGTCCACTCTGAATCAATCCACTTAAATCCTATTAAAAAATTTCTCTTGTACTCATTAAAATCGCCAATTTTATTACTCAGAGAGTCAGCCCACGCAACACAACACAGTTAATTCAATTTTTCAACCATTTTGCAAAAATACTCGGTGGAGTGGACCTCGATTCGTCAATCGAGCAGAAAGAACAAGCAGAGGATTAATTTGACAAAATTGCGCGTGATTGAGTGATGACAAACATTTTACAATGAATGTCATCAAAGCCAACTATAGTAAAAAAATGTGGCGGCGACCGACCCCTTTCACCTTAAAAGCTCTGCGTGGGCAAAAATTTGCACAGCAAAGCAAATAAAAGCAAATGTAAGCTGGACACAAGAAAGCATTGAAAATGTACCACAAAGATGGAATGGCCGCTGTTTGTTTATTGTCGTTGTCAACAAAAACGGAAAGCAGACCCTGGACACTGCACTGTGCTACGTTACAACTTCAAAGAGCCTTCCTATTGGAACTTATTATGTGGAATGACTGAACTCGCAGGGCACAGGGAGCAAGAGAACGGAGTGAACAAGTGGAGACTTTAGACAGATGGAGTATGAAGTTCCTCCGGTTCTTGTTGTTCGCTGTTGGCTGTTGATAATAATAATGATGATGATGGATCATTCAGGTCATGCCTAGTCTTTTACCAACTCATAATTGGATTTCCGATGTGTGTGGTTTTCCTTCACTCTCCTCTCTTCTCTTTTTACTTCCCTGCTTTCATTTCTTTCTCCTCAAGAAAAAAAACTTCTTTACTTTTACTCAGTAAAGTTGAGTGTAACTGTGCACATTCATTTTGTTGGGTTGTTTATGAATATAACATGGCATGGCGTGATGAGATGTTTTCTGTGGCGGGTCATAGCTCATACGCACAGAATAGCATCATCATAGCTTTGTTGTTCACATCACATCAAACTCGACCTTTATCCTCGCCTCTTTCTTTTACTTTATTCTTTTCATCGTCAGCATCTTGGTGATCATCATTTTTCTCATTCTTCCAGATGAAGAGACAATTCAAAGTACGAGGGATGAAAACAATTCTTTTCTTTTTCTCCTTTAAGCAACATCTTTTCATCATTTTTTTCCTGTGGTGCATTCTTGCACGTACAATATTGTTATGTGCAATAACACCTAAATACGTACCCAGTATCCTTTTTCTTCTTGCAGGAGATTCGCTCATTTATCATTTTCGTCTAAATAAAAAATATAAATAGTTAAGGAAATGATGAAAGAGTCTAGTGCAGGTTGACTGACTTTGGGCCTTGAGAAGAAAAGTTTGTACACTATAACCCGAATTTAATCCGGAGACTTCCTTAGACTAAAACTGTCGGTATCGACAGCAGATTTGTATTTATGATAAAACCCAATTCCATCAATATAATTTAAAATGGACCCATTTTTTAGCCTGAGTAAATTCCACTGACGAGAAGTGGAGTGGGCAATAAATTAATTGACTCACTTTTCTATTGACTTTAGAAAGTTTCCATTGGCCTTTCAAAAACTCACTTGGAGGAAATGAGGTTCGTTCGCTTGAGAGAGAGAGAGAAAGACAAGGTGACTCTTGAAAATTAAATATCTGCGTTTCAAGGTACAAGTTCCTTAAATATGAGGTAGATGACTATAATTGTTTTGAATAGAGCAATGTCCTTTCCTTCACTTCAATTTGTTTCTTTCTTGAAATATCTAACTTAGGAAGCTGTTTGCAAAGCGAAACTGCTTTCAAGTCTTAATTAATTAATTAGCAAATGAAGACAATCTGTTCAAAAGTGATTTTTTCTTGCCGCATAACATGGTGAATTTACTAGATGAAAAAAAGTTAGCTTAAAATTGAATTACAATTTATGTAAGTGACACACAGCTTGTGCACGTGCCTTGCAATTATAAAAGTTGTATTAGCAAAAATGACGCTTCTTTTTACTTCACTTTCCATCTGGGTAATTAGAGTACATTTTGCTAGACAAACTACAAATGGATTCATGTTCCCGGTTAATGGGGAAAGTAAGTAGCTACGTGTGTTTTATTCTCACCACAACTTTTCCTTGTTCAGGCTCCCTCTTCCAAATAAATATCCCACATCCCACATTATTATCCTTTGACGACGCACTTTGAATAAGCCACTTTGCATGGGTGGTATTATTGCAAAGCTAATCAAATGTCGCATACGAAACCTAGAATGAGGTGAGCTTTATGAGTGGAGAATACAGTGGCTCCATGAATTTCGGCGCATGATGACTTGCAGAAATGTACCTCAAGGGAAACTTAACCGTGATGTTATTACTTGGAAATGGCTGTGAAAATGGGCCAACTGGCAGAACGAAATAGCGAAAAACAGGAAATATCTAAGGAGCGGCTGAGGGAAACTGGAGAAGCAATAACATAACCGAGTTCTCAGCTCCAGCCTAAATTTCAGGGAAACGAGAAAAATTTAACAAGTTATAATAGGACGATAATGGAGCAGGACATTATTCAGTACGTTTACACATGTACACGCCATACCATCCATCCTAACCGAAGATGGAGCCAATGCAACGGCCAAGATTCGTAAAGATGTATGTATACTAAATATGTGTATGATACAATGTGAGGCGATACTCGGAGCACAATTTTGTCAACGAGATTGTGCGTAAAATATAGTTTCCTTGTTAGCCAGAAAGCAGAGTTTTACATTGTTAGTGCTCTACAAGCACAAGCAAAACCTTTTTTCGCCATTGATTCACTTTGGTGCGTTCCTTTTGTTTTATGTTCCCAACGGTACACTTCAAGTCGGGAAAGTGCTATTTTAAATCAGAAAAAAACTTTCACCCGTCAATGTACTAAATTGTATTTGTATATTATGATATAAAGATTCCCGTATTAATTTGCACATCGACAGCTATGCTCGTTTTTTCTATTCTAAAAAAAATCATATGACCATCGCATATAAGAAAGACAGTGAAACTAAAATAGTGCGCAGCATTTTCTATTCAAAATTGAGTCTTAGAATGGCGAAGCACCGGAGTAGATGCTCATCGTAACTAATAAGTAATCCCTTAATGGTTACTGTGTACTGGATAGCACTCACTCGCAGTATAAAGAATATCTTCTTCGAATATGATAATGCTATGCAAATTTTGAAAAAAAATGTATCTCATGTAGAAAATGTAGGAAAAGATGCAGATGGTAGTTGCACGTTCTAATGTGTTCCTCCTACCTACCTACAAGTTCATTTTCTCCAGCAGTGAAAAAATCTAATCTCGGTTTACTGCCCATAAAACTAGCATTGTACTCAGGCGAAGAACACGTTTCTCTTCTCTTTGGGATACGTTCAAAGAGAGGAAAATGAGGAAATGTACTGAGCCCTTTTTTGTCAGATGGATCGAGTGAGTCGGTTAAGCGGTCTTTCCTCCGAGAACATTTTCCAAAGTCACTCGCACTCTTAGGGAATAAGAGACAAGAGGCATAAATCTGGAAATGTATTTTTATGATTTTATTGAGCCAACCAAACATCAGGTTTTTTTGTATAATCGCACGTACGCGCTTTATATACATACATAGTTGTGAGAATGAGAATCAAGACAAATTCTTTTCCTCCAACAGAACTACATTCATAACAGTTTCGTGTAATAGAATAGAGTTGGAGAAGGTAGCAAAGAAAGTCGTGAGAGAGATGAGCAGTAGTTTCAGTGGTAATGGTTGTAAACTTTATTTAGAAGCAGTGAGTGTAATGCTGTGGAGATGAGACAGGACATTCTCTGTTATTTCTCTTTACTCACTTCGCTCTCACTCTCTGTTCAACACTAGTAGCCACAGAGTGGAGAGATGAACGTGCTCGTCTAGGTAGGAGTTTCGGTGGAAGAAAAAGGGACGAGCGGAAGTAAAAGCAATTCTTGTATCATTTTTGTCAGTATTTATAATATGCTCATGTCATATTTAAATGGTTATTGCTTTCTCTCGAACTTACTCCAACTTAGCTCTTCAATGCATGTAGAGCAGAGTGGATCTTAGCGGGAAAGTCATTTCGACGATGTCAACCCCGGTCCGTACAAATAACATTCCAAAATGTTTTATTTTTATATTACGACCAAAATTCACCGTTAGAGATTCACCCGTTACTTACTCTGCTGCTGTTAGTAGGTACATAACGTTCAAAGTAACCAGAAATTGCAGAAAACAAAATCATGTGTATTTGGAGTGAATTAGAATTTTACAGGCGAGCTCTACACAAGTTTCAAGAACGTTGAACTTGGCCAGTGTAAATAGAGCAGTAAAATTTTTATTTGACAAGATGTCTGTCAGAAATAGGAAGAAACAAAAGTGTTCATTTATTGGTCCCTTTTGTGCTAAACCTTTCTCTGATGAATGACAAGGCTTCGTAGCATCAGCATCTGATGTTTTTGCTTCTGAAAATTCAGGCGTTTTTCCGACTTTGAATGACTTGGAGTATAGGAAGGAAGTGAATTCTGACATCATTTTTTCTCAGTAAACTCCAAAGAAAACGAAAAGTTTTTGAGAATCCTAGCTAAGAAAACATTGCGAGTTTTACCACTTTTCTATTTTACAACAGCAACTTTTCCCCAATTTCCAGCATGCAAAAGTCCCGAGTGTTTTCTGAAAGCATAAAAATTAGACAATTCTACTTGCGCTGGGAATGGATTCCAAAACTTTTATTTCTAATTATGCGGCCGGTTGGTTGCTTACTGCTTGCATTTCTGGCTCTGACTCGAGTTGTTTGTCAACGGCGTCTGTGTATTGGACGGACTTATTGCTACAAAAGTTATGCCTTTACTCAGTCTCTTGCCACAGTTCCAGTCAATATAAAACAAGTAATATCCATTGGAAATGTAGGCAACAGCAATAACAACTTTGTCTCGGCTTTCTTTCTTGTCTTCATCATTTCATTTCATAGAAGAAGGTTGGCCATGCCATGTTAGAATGGATATCGAAAATGTGTCCAGAAGTAGAATCGGCATAAGTCTTTCACTATAACCTCGTTCTTTTCGTAGTGACTCTGTGACCTGCCACTTACCTGGTAAACTACCCGTGGGAAATTGACAAAGTTTAAGCCGTAAAGCGCCGCTACTGAAGCTGTTGCTACAGTGGGCCATTACCCGACTAAAACCCTCATAAAGAAGTTAAGCATAAAAACAAGGAAGTGAAGCGAGCAGAAACTCCCTTCTACGCAATAGAAAAATTGTTCAATGGTACAAATATAAGGGATGTGACGCGTTGCATAATACTGTCTCTTGTACATTACAGAGTAATGCGGTATTAGTCAGAACGTTGTAAGCGTGTGTGGTTCCTGCTTTTTAAATGTCTTTTATAGCTTCATTTTCATTGGCCACGTAACTTCAAGTATCGTATCATTTTATAAGTGCTGCTGGACTCCACAAACTTTGCTGTCTGTGAAGAAGCTGAAACTGGTCTATGCGTAGTTGAAATAATTTTTTCCAGCTCAACTGTGTAATCTGCAGGCGAATAAAAAAATGTGTCACCGTCCAGGAGCAACAGAAACCGGCCCTCAACAATTTAATAGAAAAGTATAATTTAGAAAACAGTGCAAATAAAAATCGCAACTTTCTGAAGATCGAAGGGTAAGCGTCAGACAATTCGGATTTTGTAGTGAAGTTACACAAGCAGCAGCTGTTTCACCTTTTAAAATCCCAAGAGTGCAACAAGAAATTATTTAAGCTCAAATAAAGTTAAGAAATGTTAGGCTTAATCTGCGCCGCTGGCGATCTACCTTTCGTTAGCATAATAAAGATTATATAAAAATACAAAGTGTTATAAATAAAATTACTTGAATGTAAAAGAAAGTGAATTCACTACGGCTATGACAGTTTTTCAACTTACCTCAATGACCTTAGTTGTCATTTTGTAATCCGTCTGCACAGGGTGAAGAGACAGCGTGAAAAAGAAAAATAGAGTGATGTAATTTTCGTAGAAGTCACTACTTTTTTATACATGGGTAACCTACATTTACACAGATTTCAAATTTCTACTTTTTACACTACACTTCATTACGTTTTTTCTTTATCTGATTATAAGTGCTTTAATTAAGATTTTTAAATGCAATCTGGCGGCTTTACAGTTAAGGGTTACAAAAATTGCTACAAACTATTTAAGCAACTCATCTACTTTCTACTAAAATTTCTATTGGCACTAATGAATGTGAAGTAGTTTTGGAGAATTGAGACTACTTAAATTGATTCTACTTTGACGCAATAAATTGTATTACGTATTTACAAAGTGAACGCATTTTGAAAGGATTTATGCATTTCGAAAAATGATCACCTAAATATTAAATGTGTTACATTAGCAAACTAATACTCGCCTCAATGCCTCGTGACTTATTGGGTAATAGAAGAGTGACTCTGGCAGTAGTGCAAGCTTGGTAAAGGTCTCTATAAATAAAGTTTTTAAGTTATTACAAAAAAATTTATGCGCTTTCCCTGCTTCAAAGTTTTTCCCTGTGGTTCTTTCTTCTATTCACTGCTGCTGCAGTGGGAGAGAAAAAATTGTGAGAAAAATAAACGGAGGGAAAAATGCTGCTAAACTCACTCATAAATTCTCTGCTGATAAATGATTTTTTGTGCGATTTGCAGCCGGAGCTCTATGTAATGTAATGTACGTATGTAACTCTGCTTTGCTCTGTCTCTCGCTCCAGTTGTTCACATTACGATTCAACTATTCTTCATTCTTTCACACTTTTTCCGAAAATATACATAAAAGGAATTTAATAATATCATATCAACTTATTACTTCTTCTACAAATTCTGACGTCTGTACGCCAAAGCCTGTGGCGGAGCCAGCAGAAACAGAAACAGTTTCCTCCTCTTCCTCTTCTTTTTATTCTTTTCTTCTTCAAAGTAACACTAGCAAAATAAAAAAACAAAAGCATCTTTTTCTTGCTCCGAGAAGAAACAATAACATTATTGGTACTGCTGCCCGTGCTCCAGTTGGCAGCCCAGACTCGAACATGTTCTCGAAACAATAACAGAGCAACATAACGGCAACTGCGAGAAAAAAGTATTTCGCGAAAGACAAGAAAAATAATACACACTTTCTGTTCACGTTTTACTCTAAAAATGGGTTTACCCTGCATAAATAGTAAAACGGGATTGAAAAAGAAAATATTTTCTTCTCCGTTGAATGGAGCTGGAGACGCCCGAGGAGCGATTTTTTGTTCTAACGAGGCGTAAGTAAAGAGCGAGCAATGGCAATATAAATAATAATATAAAAGAATACAAAGTATGGATGTAGTTTACAATATTATCGTTCATTTTGCTTCGCTTTTTTTCCTTTTTTCCCTCGTCTTTGCACTGCGCCAATTATGCAGAATTTTCTTCGGGCTCAAGTAAAAGTACTAACGACTGCAATTCCCTTCCGTTTTCGACCTCATAAATCCTTTAAAAATGCACAGCAAAAAAGTGGCGCGGAAATGTATAAAAGCATAATAATAATAATTTTTTTCGTTAACAGTGTGCTACAAGTTAGCTTTGAGTATATTGTATGTGGTGAAGTGTTGAGGCACACACATTATCTATCTACTACGTACATTACATAACGTACTTTTTCTGCGTGCACATGCAATTTTATGTGCTGGCGACTGGTATTAGCTGAATTAGGTGTATTTTGTGGAATCAAGTGAATCACGGTACGTAATCTCGAACAGATTATAAATTTCGATTTTTCTCTCACAATGGAAAAAAATTATACTTTTGGCAAATTATTATATTCTATCCAATTCTATTATGCAAAATCCTTTCGTGTTTCATGCGAATTAAATGATTTGGCTTGACTGAATACCAGCCGCGTTCGTCCGCATTCACAATATGATTTAACTTGAAATAAATGAAAATTGGTAATTTCGGCTTTGGTTAAAAATCAGCATGAGACATGGAGGTTCTCCAAGCAGTAGAAAGTTACCTGAACGGCGAGATTGGATGGCGGCTGTGGTGAAAGTTCCTTGGTCCCGTTAAACCATGTCACATTCGCTGCTGGTCGCGCTCCCCTCACGCGACATAGGAGATTGACCACTGTGCCTTGAAGGACAGGAGCGTCATACCCAGTTAACTCCCAGGATAGGGGGCGAACTGAAACACCAAGTCAAAAATGAGATTAGTCATTCGTCACAATTAAGAATGTGACAGTTTACAATGCTTTACACTTTTCTCGTGCTTTTAAACCGGATAATTGAATTAGCGCGATTTTGTAGTTTCTTTGTAATGTTCCTTTCCTTCTTCCCTTTACTTTTCTTTGATTATGTTTTATTCGCGGGTAACGGATGATGTTACATAGGCTGTGTCAGGATCATATTTCTCCCGTGAGAATAATAACTGCCTTATATCAATTCAACTTTTTGAGAGGAAATAACGTGGCCATCATCAAAATAATTTCCATCTCGCTTTTCCTATAATACAATTACGCTAGATTCCACTTTGAGTGAAATGTAGTTGAAATAAAATCCATATCGTGGAAAAGCAAAGTGTCCCAGGTTCTCAGTTTGAGTTGAAATATAAAATTAGGGAGCGTAAAAAATAATTTTTGATCTTTGCTCTCCCTTTCTGCAGAGTACTTTGAAGACAATGTGATTATATTTGTTGCTGTTGAAGTTGATGCCCTCTTTTCTTTCTCCTTCATTCGTGGTAAGTTTTAGTAACTTTTATTTTAACTATTAACAACGCTCAGAATTGTCGTGCAGCAGAGGCAGAAGAAAACAATTATGAGAGGAGGAAAGACAAGATCTTTGTTAGTTTGGCGAGTGAACAAACTACAAAAGCTGTTCAACTGCTCTGCTTCATTTTGAAAGACTTGAAGTAGGCAACGAACTCGGAAAGTTGAGTCGTTGAGTGAGTGAATTGAAACAAATCATCATCGTCATCGTGAGCAGTAACTCAAAATGATAATTATGCAAAATATTGTTTCTCTCAATTGCTTTCTCTGACAAATTAAAATTCTCTTTCAGTTTCCCCACTTTTCATCTTGTCTTCAAAGTTTAATTAGTCGAACTATGCAGGGAAAGTAGTAGCACCGCTGCTTTTACCACGAGTCATGGTGCGGCATTGAACAAAATAAAAACGAAATGAACAAGACTCTTCTCTACATTCTCTTTTCTTTTCAAGGACATCAACATTAACGAGCAGAAAGAAAGACGCTGCGTGAGCAATCTCCGCAAGGTACGCGCACTGCACACGCTTGTCTCTCTTTCTCCATCTTCATGTGCACACACTTTATTATAATTAATAAGAAAAACTCCGCAACGTTTTATCTTTCGTTTTCTAGCCACCGTCTTGGTAATGTAGTGGACGCAAGTGAAGTTTCTTTCGAGACAGTTTTATAAATCCATTTTAGGCACGTTTTTACTTATGACCCTGTTACCATTTCAAGTTGTAGTTTCTTAAATTTCATACAATTACAGAACTTTTTAAAGTGTCAAGTGGTATATGTCTTACGAGGAAATATTAAACCTTGTTTTTCTAGACTGCCCTTCCCACTTTCTGTGCTAACTACTAATGGTGAAAAACGAAGATTGGCACATGTCGCTGGATG
>VYYJ01004250.1:0-13919 GCA_021029165.1 Cyphoderus albinus
CTTTCAAACAAACTCTCGCGACTAGTAACAAAGAATGTCGTTTTGAAAGAAAGTAGTAAAATTTTGAGTTTTGAAAGTTAAAGTGAATGGAAAGTTTTAGATGTGAACCACAATCTTACTCAATATGTAACTCATTTAAGTTAATGAATCTTATCTTTAATATAAAATTTTAAAAAATTAATCTATTCTTTACCTGTCTGTCTGCTTCTCTTCAGCTAATGTTTAACAAAGTATGTATTTAAACGATTGTGCTGTCTCTTTGTTTATACGTTCGTGAGATTTGTTCAATTCTGTGAGAGTGAAAACATTTGTTTATCTCTGAAATGGGTCTAAAAGAGAAACAGTTTTCCTGTAACTGCCCAAATGTTTTCGGATATCGTGGTACATGAAATACTCTTATCTGTGAGAAACACCATTGACAAAACACAATAAAAGCATAAACGGTCATTGTGTGTTGCTGCACGACATAGCAAATGTCTCTGGGCGGCAGTAGTAGAAAAACGGACCCGTAATGCATTAAATGAAACAGCAAGAAAATATTTAAAATGTAAAATCAATGACGGATGAAACCAGATCCATAATAGAGTATAGAAGAAACTGCCTTCCATTAGGAGCTCAATTTTGATACCCTAGACTTGACTGTCGCGAACAGTTGGAGCACATTAAAGTTCTGCGTTTCGAAATTGTCAGTTACAAGTTTTTATCGCATTACTGTCATTACGACATCTCACCAAAACTTTGCAAATTCGCTTTTCCAAGGACTTTTGTCTAACATATTGTTAGCTTGTTCCTGCGTTGCATTGTTCCTTGAAGGACATGTTCCTGCATAAGAGAGGAAAAAGAACTCACATCAGACAGCCTTGGCGTCTGGGTCAGAGAGCGGGTGAGGAAGGAAGTAACATTTACGAAGCAAGGCAAAACGTTCTTTGGAAATGGTAGAGAATGTGAATGGAAAATGTAAGTTTGTTTTGAGTTCTACTTGAAACACTGTAAAGTAAAAAACGAAGATATTTCTTATCCACGGAAAAAAATTGTTTGGGTAAAGTTCGCCTAGTGTGGTATTTATCAGTAAATAAAGATGAATAAGCCAAAGTTATAAACCTCAATTATTATGCTATATTGGAAATAATTTTAAAAGTAACCCTCCAAAGAGTTCAATGAAAATTTCAATTCAAAATTTGCACTTGCACTGTCGTAATCCACGTACATAAGTATCAATGTTACGCATTAAAATAAAATACGTTCCGTGGCAATTTTAGAAATTATTGAACCACTATTATATATCACAACTGTTAGGCTTTATTTGAGATAAATGTTGATAATATCAACTTGATATAACCCTCCAAAATGTTAAATAAATCCAAAAGTTTATGATTATAAACTTTGTCTCTGCCAATTATATAAATCAGTATGTTGTGAGCGTATTCTTGGGCCATTTCGCTTGACCCGCTTCGTATACCGTTAGACGCGCTATTTTATGGCCTTTCCAATGAGGTATTGGACGTTAATTTTGGTTCACGGAAACCGCAGCAATTCAATAATTAGTGTTTGAAAACGGGAAAACCGTGGAACATCCCTAGCTGTGATCTATAAAAATTCTGTTAATTTTTCTTTCTTTTCCGTAAACTTATGGTAGTCTACTAAATTCTTCTGAGAATAATACAGTGGAAGACGGTAAAAAGAAACTTGTATATCAGGTGAATTATGCTAAAGATTATAAGATTATAAGATAAGAGAAAAACAATTTCACGCAATTTTAACATCCACATTTGAAAAACCAACGCAACTGCATCGTGAAAACAGTTTGAACTAGCATTTTGAAATTATGAGGGCCCGAACATTTGTAAAAATTATCAATGTTTTTTCACAATGTACAACTGATTTAATACCAATTTTGTAGTTAAACGAGCAACCTTTGCTCAAGGTTCAACATTGTAGATGATGTACTGAGTGATAAAAATTAAAATATCCATATTTATTGAATGCTACACGTGAAAATGAAATAATTCGCAATATACATATTAAAAATATTACAAATGAATATGTTTTGAATTAACTGATGGGTTGATGAATGTAGAAAAATCGTCGTTTACTCAAGCTTTCGAATTTATTTTTAATTCTTCGTCAGGAGTAGATACGAATATCAATCAATCAATCAAATTGTGAAATTTTGAAAGAACGAAACGAGGACTAGTTTCAAACTAGTGGAATTCATAATTGAATTATGATATTACGATGCATTATTTGTTAATTAATTCTTGGTGGGATAGTTAAACTATGATATAAATTTGAAATATAGCTAATCTTTTATGCAAAAATAATAATTCATTTTTGTGATTCAACAATTTAAACACACGGTTTGAAACGCTGCACTTAAACGTGCAAATTTCCAACTTCAATATATATTGAACCCGTTGAAGGGTTATTTTGAAACTTATCTCAAATATACCTCCATTATTCAGGTTTACAATGCTGGCTCATTCATCTCTAAACATTCCCCGGAAGATATTTAATTTTAATGCACAACATACTGACTTATATGCTATTGCATAGTAAAAGTGCAAACCTCAACCTTAAGTTTGTATTAAACCCTTTGGAGGGTTATTTCAAAACGTTTCTCAAATATAGTCTAGTAATTGAAGGTTAGAATGGTGGGTCAACCATCTGTTTAATTACCCCGGAACACATCTTATTTGGATGCACATTATAACTTTATATTGGTATTGACGGAATGCAAATGCAAGTTTCGAATTTTAGTTTCTATCAAACCGTTTGGAAGGTTAGGCAGAAACGTTTCCCAAATATAGCCTAGTAATTTAGGTTTAGAATGGTGGAACAACCTTCTTATTAATTGCCCGGAAATATATCTCAAATTAAGCTCGGTAACTGATGTTTCGAATGGTGTGTCATAAATCTGTAAAACTGCAGCGGAACGTGTTTAAGTTTTGTGTTTTTAAATACCTCAAAACAATAAGCATGTTTTTTATATATATTTGGAATTAGATTGTTTGTTGTAAGATTCTATTTTGTTGTGAAGCAAGGTAAAGTTTCACTTTCTAATCAAAATTTGACACATTTTTCGAATAATATTGATTTGATTTATCTTTTCGAAATATTGGTGAAAACTTTACCGTACCAGGTATTTTATATTGTTAATTATATTAAATTCTGTTCTAGTTTTTTATTTATTGATATTGATTGAAACTACACTTTTACCTTCGACGCCGATTAATTTTTGCTTCCTGGTTGAGTCATGCTATTTTTCAGCCAGGTGTGCGGGATATAACTTGACGTACATGTGGAACTATTAATTAATTATACCCTAACTAAGTGCCCTTTGTTTTTAAAATATTTTATACATCAGTTTAATAGTGGTTGTTTACGTGAGTACAAAGAGAAAATTTATGATTTTGCTAAAGCCTTCTACATTTCAAGCTGTAACCATATCAGGCAGACAGTTATTTACCTATTCTATGGCCGCGTATTTTTTAATTTAATAATGTTACCACCTCATTTTATTTGGATTTAAAACTTTAAACAGAAGTTTTCTTTCTTGACATGATACATAGGATTTATATTTTGGAAAACAACCAAAACATAGGTTAGAATATTTATTTTTTCAATGCGAGAGCTAACCCTCATTTAAAACTAAACGTTGTTCATCTGCTTGACATTTCAAACAGATCTTACGCCTGTATCTATAGTGTTTTCTAATATTTATTTGATAGTTATCCAACACAATATATAAGTACGCAGGTACGAGTATACGATAATTTCTGCTCAGAATTTATTAAATCACGAAGAATACCCCAAATATTTCATTATTCACTAAATACGTCGGCACACTTTTCTTCAAGATTGGCAAACTATTTTCGATGAGTCATGGCAAATTACCTATTATGATCAAGTAATAACTTAAGCAAACCACCAATTTGTCAAAGATTAATTGTAAATATTTTCAATTTTTTTGAAAAGTTTGTTGATTTTGTTGGCACAAACGTCATGACATGACCCGCTCGCATTTTGTAACACGAGCGGGAGCTGTTCAACATTTGTACAAACAAAACTAACAACACCAACGAGCTTTTAAATAAATTAAAAATATTTAGAATTAATGTTAAAAAAATTGGAGGTTGATTGGCACCTGCATGACATTGCTTCCTGCAAAGATAAAATTAAAAATAATAAACTACGTTTGTCCATGTAAGAGGTATTAAGTAAAAATCCGATATTGCTAAAAACCGACAGCAGAAAATAAAACAGGCCGATTTTATGAATAAACGGTTTTGTTTAAACTTTCATTTTTTTTCCATTATGGATATATAAATACGATTTAAAAATATTAAGTACAAGTACAACATTTTTGTTTGCAATTTCTACTTAAATTTTACATCTTTTTATTTTTATCGTATTTTATGTTTTGGAATTACACGACATAATTTCCTCTAAACAGAGAAAGGACGTGACTTTCAAACAGTCCCTGATGAAGTATTTTATTGTGGTATGTTTTATGTTAACTATGCAAATGTTCGATTCTTCAAAATCATTTAATTACCATTATTTACTTTTGTTTGTGTCATATTAGGTTTACAGTAATAAACTCAACGGATGACACAAAAGCAGATTATCATAAAGGATATTTTGATAGAAAAAAGCTTTAAAACGGACAAGTAACTCAGTTTTCGATGGAAAATAGCTCGGAGCAGAGGATATGAAGAGAGAAGAGGAAGAATTATTTCACTAGGACGCAGCGACGATAGTGAACGAAATGTGAAGTTACATATTTCAGTGTGCATGTACCTTCCAATATGTAACAAAACATTGTTAAGTACACAAGCAGTTCTCGTTGTTAAAGTGAATTAACTCCGATTTGTGGCTAGCTTCGCTTTGGGTTGCTTCGTAAATAATCACTTCCTCGTTCTGGTGTTTTCTACTCATGCTAAAAAAGGTAAGCTAATTATATCTTTCTCATGTTATTTGCTAAATGTAAGACTTAAATTTTAATTATTGCCAACTTTGTGACAACATAATACACTAACAGATTATTAATTTACGACAAAATTGTAGAATCACATCATAGGCAAACCTGATTGAATTTACTATACATCGCCTGCCGTAGCAGTAATAATTACATATGTAAGTAATAAAATTGTGACTTTGAGCCGTGCTAACTCCCACTAAAGATATCGCTATAATTTTTGACTATATTACGTTTGCTCTGATAAACAAATAATTAGTTAAATCTCTGTATTTCGTCAGCTTTAATTTCAATCTCTCTCTTTGTTTTATTTATCATGAGGACTCGGCATACTGACGTGAGACACGCAATCTTGAGAATTTATTACAGTTTTAAATAAAAAACTTAAGATATGAGAGGCAAGCAATTGTCATAATGTGATACAATACAATGAATACGGAAGAGCAAAGTGGGGTGCGTAAAACAGTTCAGAACATTGCCTCAATAATTTAGCATTGTAATACAAGTGCACAGACTTACAGCGAACAAACAACCGAATGACAATGTTCCATTCAGATCTCGATGCATCGTCAAGACATTTTTAGTCAAAAAACTGATGTGAGCTTTGTTCAAGCAAATTGAAGCCGGGCTGAATCTTGAAGAGGTTTGAGTCTGTGGGTACGACACTTTCCCGGCCATGTATATCTAAATAAAGAAGATAACTATACTAGCAGCTCTAGTGGGAACGCAATTTTCTAGATCGCTTTCTTCTTCTACAACAGTATCATTTCGTCATGAGAAAATTCACTTTCGCTTCACATGCAACTAATGTAAGCAAAGATATTGCTTCTAGCGTACAAATGTGAGAAACTTTGAAGAATGCTTTTTATTTTATGTATGAATGTGTCTCAGAAAAAGAAAGCGACAGGGTCTGAGATTTGTTAGCCACGACTGAGTAAGTCTCGAGGAATGTTTAAGAATTACTTCACATTTCTTGCCTAGAATTTCAGCACACAGTTGATTTTTCATGCAAAAAAGGGCCTTCTTCGTTGCAAGGTCTTTTCTCAAACTTTACCCAACAGATGTACAGCTGTATTGAAGGCCCTATTTGTTCCGATAGAATTGTTTGGTGTCATATTCAGCAAACCATGAATTATGAGCATTGCCGAAACTAAAAAAAGATGGTGATTGCCCTTGTAATGTTTATTGTAATAAATTTGTTATAACATAACGATTTTAATCACATAGTTCGTATTTTGTTCTACCATATTTATTCAACTTTTAATTTTCAATTGAGTTGGTCTTTTCTCTTCCATTAAATCTAAAAATCGAATTTTGTCAAATTCGACGTCGTTTCACTCAGACACGTTCATCTGGGGATGATATTACTTAACAGATACCACGTTCATGCGCACGTTCTTCCTGAGTCTTGATTTATATTATGTTCGATAAGGCTTAATATATGAAAGTTTTTGTTTGTATTATTTTAATCCTTATGTACTTTTTTAATTACATGAACTACTTTCTTTACTGCACCTTGTAATAAAACACAATCAAAATGTGCCTTGTGAACTAAACTTGTATTCATCCAGAACACCAATCGGAAATTATATCATATTAAGTAACCGAAAGGATAAAATTTGTAAGATGAATGAATTAAAAACGGATTTGTTTCGTAGCCCGTCTGATAATTTGTTTTGACAGAATAATACTATAATGAATATAAGTGTAAGTCTAAATAATGTGTCAATAGCAGAGAAAAGGCATCTTGAAAAACATACGGAGAAATAAAGCAGAACATAACATGTACAGATGAGAGCACCCACTTTTATATAAAAGCTGCTTTCAGAAGAAGAAATAGCTCAGTTAGCTTTAGCGTCATGCACAGAGCAGAAAATTGAGACCGTGAAGAACGGAGAAAGATTTAATAAGCAAGCAAAAATTTCTGTGGAACATAGCGGAGAAGGCGAGTTGAAAGTGAAGGTTTGTTAAGGCTTAAAATATAGTTTTTTTTTGCCTATTCCTTGGTTTCTCACAGTTATGTAGATGGATTAAAATGTGGCAGATTATTATTGGGTTTAGTGTAGAGCAAAGCAAGCTTAGTGGCTCTCATTACTTTTCTTGCTTGGAAATAGAATAAAAACTAAAAGGCATTGCTTATTTACTGTCGTGAAAGTTGTTGTTTTAGGTTACATCCTCTCATTAAGAGTGGTTCGCTAAGCTAATGTGAGGCTACGTTGTGATACTAATAATTAAATAAGTTGGTAAGAAAACAAGAGTAAGTGTAAGCAGAATGTTTGCCTAAGAATAATAGTTTTGTGGGATATAGTTCTCAATTGAAAACCCCATTTAGCATGGAATGCAGTGATGCTGTAATTTGTTAAGTGAAAGTGTTCCTAGTAAGCATCTACCCAAGGGCATATTTCCTTTAAACTAATCTGGCTGAAGTAGGAAGGCATTGTTTTTATAAAGATATCAAAGCTATTTCACGTTCACTCCAAAAATTAAATATTACAAGGTATCACAAGGTATTAAAATATTCATTATTTCCCTTTCAATTATATTTTTGATATTCTTATAACATTCGGTAACTGATTTCAGTTTGATTTGGTTTAGCTTTAACTACATACATATTTGGAAAAGCAAAATTAAATGCACTATGCATACATAAATAAATTGCAACAGTTTCTTTACTCCTGTTAATTTAAATTCAATACATTATTTGTATTTGGGTGAAATACAAAGGACAGTACATTTTTGTAAGTGGTTTTAAGATTTTGGTTTATGTAAGATACTTCGTAAATTAATTTTACATTTCGTTCTGTAAAAACCTAACCACATGAAGTGTCAACACTTTTATTACATGAATGAGAATGTGTTTCAAAAATATTTTGGAGACTTCTCATGTTTAAAAATCAAATAAATATGTTGTATGCAGATCATTAGTCTAATTTAAATCTAATTCTGGTAAATAACAATTTTTAACTAAACAAAATCAACCAACTTTGAAAACACTATCACCTGTCACTAAATATTCACCTGCCAAGAAGCAGTAAATTATGGACGCCGCCGTTGTTTTCAAAATTGACAAATGCAATATTGAATTGAATAGAATACAATAAGAAGCATAAATAGCTTATGGATGATAAACATGAATAACTCTGTTGCATGATGTTCTTCGGTATTGTTTTAGAACAATTAAACAATAACATAAAGCATTTGGTTTTGAGAATTAAAGTTACTAACTGATTAGTACTGACAGGTTAATCTGTGTTGGTTTTAAGGATGAGTTTATAAAAGTTAAAGGACGAAAGCAAAAACGTTACTCCGTAAAACTACATATCTGTGGTTGCGGTTGGGTTGAGTGGAATAGAAAAATTTTCATTACCACTTGGACCAAAGTACTGAAAAGTCGTGAAAATACATATTTACCAAAGAATCAAAATGAACGACGCACTGTATACATATTTACATACATAACGCAGACATGCATAAAAACCGAATTGTACCAATTCTTTATAATCGCATCGTTTTTAAAGTAGCCCAACACACTGTTGAACAAGTGGCATTCTAAATATTTCATGGGATTTATGGTTTAAACAAGATAGTGAACACTTTCTCGGCACTTTATACGCATTTTCAAGAGAATTTCCGCTTCAAACATTTAAAACGTAGAAGGCAAGTCTGAATAATGTATCATGGTTTATGTAATAACATAATATATTAGGCCATCGCATCAGGATTGTGGGCTGGTATTTCCAGCCTAAATCCTGAGTGACCCGGTATGAAACTATGTGAACTAACCAGTGCAGTGAATCATGGAATATTTTGACATAAGATCATGTCTCATGGTCTTGAAATGGAAAAATGTTATGTTATATAATGTAAATATTTCCAAGCGAGCAATTCGAAATTCTTCACATTCATTCCTTGGTATTGCATTAAGATCCAATCGAAACGAAGGGATTATGTGAAAGTAAAATGAAGGATATTTTTAAGGGTTATGTTCTGAAGCAGCTTTTCATAATATTGATATTAGTGATCTTCGAGCTGCAAGAAATTTATTCCTAGATTTACCATTAGTGTTAGTCAGGAGTGTCTGAGGCCTGAAACAAATGCAGATGCAGCACGATTTGCGCTCCGAGCGCATATATCATTGTCCTGGAAAGAAATGTATATCATAATTTCATAAATCTTTCTCCTTCATACATTTTGTTACATTGCGTTTCAAACTTTCAAATTCGGCCTGTGCTGCCTGCCCAGTGTTTCATGACATCTCGTATATATAAATAAGTGGCACTTATTATTATTTTTTTTTTCAATAGCCAACTTTTTATGCTACTGCACTACGCACTATGGTCAAAGCTAGACCATTGTGCGTCAGGAAGACTTTACTGACTGTTATTTATTGACATCCCACTTAATATAATACATAAGTCCTTTAAGTGGATAATCGTATTATGCGGATTATGAATTACTTACTGTGTGAGTCAGTTGCATTGACAAAAAAAGTTTTGTGTTACCGAGTTATTACGAAAACAGTTCCATTCAAGTTTTGCTTCTGCAACATTTTATTTGTTTGCGTGAGGGGAAATATAAAATGTATGAATTTATTTAGATGTTCTTCCCCCCAAAATCATGGACAATTTAGATGAATTACAATATAATAGAGTGAACGCCGGTATGTATCCAATATTGAAATTCCAAAACGTGGCGTTAATTCTTTCTCAATGCTTAATTGCATTTATAAGAATTTGATAGGTACAAAAACCAAACACTATACTAAGTTTTAGAAAATCTTTCACTGTTCCACTTTACCGCTGCTCAGGATTTTGTCTCCCATAATCTGTATATATCTTAAGTCAGATGGAACTGAAGCTTGTTTAAATTTGTAAGGTTGTATTAAATATGTTTATGTTGTTTAGTACGAAACATCATAATTTAACATTCTACAATGGGAGGAGAAATATTTCATCACAATCATTAATATTCTCTGACATGACACACATGATACATATTTCTAGATTATTTTATTTTTTTGCGAGTCGGCTGTTTTTGTGATCATTTGTCACAAGATTTTACTAACGCGTAAACTCTTACAATTTATTTTCACAAAAGACTTTTTAAACATTATATTACACTCTCTCGCTTATGTCAGCAACATAAGATCAAAATGAGATAAGTCATTCGGAAACAGGGAAAGCAGTTTGCAGATGATTTATAAATTAACGGGACTTGAGTAGTTTATGAAACTACTTGTTTCTACTTTCTTCTTGTTTAAGGAAATTCGTTCGTTTTGACACTTGACAGTTTCAGTGAAAATATAGAGTCATGTAAAACATATTAAAAATGACTTCCACGCATCCCATTGATACATTTACTAATGTAAAGCATAATCCAGTGAGAACCAAAACTTGCATTAGTTTTTTTCTCACATTTACTCTTCATCAGTTTTCGCAACAAATTGTTTATATCGGAATGAACAATGTACGCTGAAGAAATATTAGGTAAAAAATATACTATAGCAAATCAATATAAAATTAATTTTTATTAAAATGAAGTCCATTTCCCTTTGCTTACTCTTCCCCTACCTGGCAAAAAAATGAAAAAAATAATCACTGAAAGCAAAAATAAACTGTTGACACTACATCCAGTATATTAAAAAAAATCTTCAGGCGATATGTAAAAAATGAAAATTAAATTGCTCTAGTCATAATGGCTCGTTTTAGGAAATCCTATTGAATATATTTTTATACGAAAGTAATTCACCCAAGATGGTTAAATTTATAGAATTCATTTCATAATGTGAGTTAAAAGTTCTCCGGCAAGGTCGACTTTGTCGGCCTTGCGATTACATGCTACATAATATTTGGACAATAAATTATCACAAGTAAAGATCAACCGGTAAAAAACATAAATGGTGGAACTGCAGCGCATCTTCGTAATGTTATTAATTTTGAAGATTTCGCCTTTTTCGCATGAATAAATTTATTCAATTATTTCACATTTCTAAAGACAGAGTATTCTCTGGGAAAAAGTGAAAATGTATTTAACTTTGCCGAGATAACAACAAATATGAGTAGATGTATCTGTATCGTATCACATGTATATGTATCTATATTTTCGTTCGTTTTTCAATACTAAATAAAGCATTTACTTTAACAGGTCTAGTTGATTTTGTATATTTTGTTACAGTCGCATTTCACGCATTAGTTTTGCTTCTGGAAAAAAATTGTCGTAGTCTTGATAGTCATATTGGAATACTTTGCAACATCTGTTGTGGTGCAAGAATTTTTTACGGATTTTAGAATGGAGACTAAAACCATTTTGGTGCTTCAAGGCACAAAAAATCCATAAGTGCATATACTACAAAAGTCAGCCCCTAACTGAAATTTTTCACATAAGATAAAAATGGTCTTTTTGTGAGAAGGAAACTTATTTTTGCATAAAGTTTCATAATCAAGTGAAGTGAAACGACGCAACGATGAAAGTGCATTTTGAAATAAAATAAATCATTATATTTTTAAGTAAACTACTGAGCAAACCTAAAAATACTAAAAAGTTGAAACAGTTCCTCCACTAAATACATGAAGGAAGATGAAAGTTCAGTTAACAGATTTACATAATCCGCTAGTTTTCAGGCAACTGAGCACAGCGATGGAAATGTTTCATGCTATGTGTTTTGGAATATTGTAATTCTGGCAAGACCGCGGGAAATTTAGCGGTCGTATACAAAAAACATTACATAAATGTGGTTGTCTTTCGATTTAACGGTATGTCGCTTACAAACTAAAATGATTTTTTGTTGAAAGAAAAGTTAACGATACGCAACGTTTGTGCCAAAAGAAAAAGTTTTGTAAAACCATGGAAAAGAAAATTTTGTCCGAAAAAAAAAATTGTCGATTGTGGATTTAAAGTTTCACTGCAAAACGAAAGTGAAGAACGACTAGAAAAGCAAACCGTGATGTATGTTTGTCTAGACTACACTTTGAAAGAACGAAAGCTACAGCTGTAAATAATGCAACGGAGTACCATTTCAGTAATGCTCAATTGTAATTTCCCAGGACCACAATTTCTTCGAATGAAATGGTTGCAAACACTTGGCCCACTTTTATTATTATTTTCTTAATATTTTGCATTAACTGATCTACTCCGGGTTTTTTGCACTCCTGCATCTTTTGGCTGTTTGCGTGAGCAGAAAGTTTAAATTTATCATTCTGCTGAAGCGATCTGCATTTGAAATAGTTACCATGTCTGTCTGGAAGACATTTCTTTCGTACATACTCGTCCTTGGTATCGTAATCTTTTATTTAATCATGTTACCTGTCGAAAATGGACGCCGCTTATGGCAATAATAAAGAAATGGTGGTAAATGAATACCCGGGTATGGCATTAGTAGAAGTTAAAATACCTATGTCTTATAATTGGTCTGTGTGGCGGAGTGGTCTCCGCTTCGGCTACGGTAAAGCCAGTGTGTACGGGTTCGATTCCCGGCACGGACATTAACTTTTATAAGACTATATGGCTTTGAATGGGTTTGCATAGCCCAGTAATGTATTTTAAATGAATCAAAAATCCTTCCGATTTTTAACATATGGTGACCGCGACGTGACTTGCCAGTGGTACTGGCAGACACGTATTAACTAGTAAACTTCTCTGTGCGCAGAGCTGCTCGTTGGGGTGTTTGAGCATTGTGAGTATTGGAGTTGTGGTTGATATCTGCATGTTGCGACCTCTGCAGATTGGATTGTAATGTTCATGTTGCGACCTCTGAATATTGAGTGGAGTGTGAGTAACTTTCTTTCTGTGGAGAGATGCTTTGTCCCAAAGGGACTGTTGAACTGGTGTATTGAGTATTGTGAGAATGGTGAAATGGAGTCATTACATGTTGAGAACTGGAGAATTTAAATGGTTGAAATTCCGACCGTAATTTCAACGCAGGGAGTATGTCGAAAATGGACGCCGCTTATGGCAATAATAAAGAAATGGTGGAAAATGAATAGCCGGGTATGGCATTAGTAGAAGTTAAAATACCTATGTCTTATAATTGGTCTGTGTGGCGGAGTGGTCTCCGCTTCGGCTACGGTAAAGCTGGATGTGTACGGGTTCGATTCCCGGCACGGACATTAACTTTTATAAGACTATATGGCTTTCTATGGGTTTGCATAGCCCAGTAATGTAATTTAAATGAATTAGAAATCCTTCCGATTTTTAACATTACCCACTCCTTCTGAATATAAAACTTTTAATACAAAGCTGTTGCTTTCTAGCCACTTTCGCTGTCATGCCTTTTCGGTTTGTTTGAATTTCCTGCTGTTATCTAAAGTTCACCCAAACAAACTGAACCATCATAATAATGCCTGCTTCGCTTTGGATATTTCAGAGAACATTGGAGCGAAGATGCAGTTTGGGCGGCCTTATGAATAATTAATAATCATCGTCTGGATATTCCTTCCTACTCTGTGCCTCTAACTTATACAATCGTACATAATCACATTTTTCAGGAGAATTACCGTTGTTTTAAGCCTTTGATATGTTTTGGTATCCATTGAAAATAGCCTAAAACAAAGCTGATTTAATTTTGTCATTGTTAAACCTAGCCGCCATTCATAACCAACTATTGCTCAAATGCCGGAAATATTCCAAAGATCTATCAGTCATGAAATAAAGGTGTTAAAACAAAAGGTGTTATTAGAATAATTTGGCCATTAAATATTAGAAATGATTGTTTCAAGATTGCCTACTATTTACTATGGCTTGGCTTGTGGCATGTCGACCCGGTCAAAGTTTGTTTGCATTACCTGACGATGCAATATAACTTGACTTCGACCTAATTTTCCTCGGGAAATAGTCTGTGAGGATTTATAAATAACTAATCCAAAATTATGAATTAGTAGCATTTCGTTTCAACATAGAAAGAGAAACGCCTACCGGTGTCGTTGGATAAAAAATATAATTTCTG
>VYYJ01004251.1:0-13917 GCA_021029165.1 Cyphoderus albinus
CACCGCGTTTCTGCAATACCGCGTTTTTGCATTACCGCGTTTATTACACCGCGTTTTGACCAACCGCCTTTTTACCACCGCATTTCATCCTAGACCCGTTATATCTAGACCTTCGTCGCAAATCCAAATCATTAATCGACCTTCGTCAAGAACATCTACGGTGGTCTGTATTAAATAATATTACAGTTTGCATTAAAGTGGGAAGGATTATTCTAATTTACAACAATTAGCGCTTTGAATGTGGACAAATCTAATAAACTTTTTTGTATCTCGCATTTTTTGCGTCCAAAGTTTCATCCCGAAATTCTTCATTTGGACGAAAAGAAACCACGTGCATTCTCCTGGAAAACAGATTTTGAAGCCATAGTCCATTGATTTCTGTCTGGTTGGGTATAAATGCGGAAAGTGGGTACTGCCGCTGACAAAACCTTACGGAGAACATATCCAGCCTCTGTAAAAATTGTAGCCTTGAAATAATTTTTTTTAGATTAAGAAAATGGCGGTTAGAGATAACTCTTTAAAGTTTTAGTGGTTTTTTATTTTTATTTTTGCCTAAATTTTTCAAGAATTCGTTCAAACCTTCGGAGGATACATATGAGTAGGCGCCATGCGCCGACCAGTATTATTGTAATGTATTATTAGCTTCCATGTTTAAAGGATATGGATCAGGTTTCGTAAAAGGTTTACTATTTCTGGTAAAAATAAATGTCAATGTCAGTTCTTATTTTTATGCTCTTTCATCTTTGTGAAAATGTCTTGATTATTATAATCTTATCCTGAAGTTCAATCATGGCAACACAATTCATTCACACAACAAGAATCCACGTTTCTTGATTCTATAACTTGTTACTCTCCTGGAAAATTGAGGTAGATCATTCATACTTTAGTTGCAACTTGCCATTTATTGAGAATCGTTATTTACCAGATCATAAATTACAAAATTGGGTAATTTCCATTGCATGTTGTGACTGATCATGATCATTACTACGAGCAATGTAAAAAATGAGTAAATTACAGAGTTTGTCATCTGTCAGTCATTAAACTTATTAATTTTCATGTATTCCTAAAGGTGCTTTGTGCTTTCATATTTTCTCCACAATTTCTAGCATTTGATGCAGCATGCAGCTGACGACATGTGCCAATGGAATATGTGGATTCACTATAAAAGATTCTATTTCATGTCATGTCATGATTTGCATCTAAATGCTGTTTAGCTATTCCAGCCAACATTTCTAAGATAAAATCTTTTGCATGGGACACGGAAAAGAAATTGTACCTCTCTAGAATCTAAAATCAACACACATTATTTGTTAAGAAAATGTAAATTAGTATCAATCATCACTCTCATCATACGCTCCCAATTTGATTTTTCAGGAACGCAAAGATCTAGCAATGTCCGCTAACAAGTTCTCATTAACAAATTTTCTTACACGCAAATACTAAAGACACACATCGTGTTGATGTCAGACATATAACAATTCTCGTCTACTCGATTTATGCTCCCTGCTCCCTGCTCCCTGCTACTAATCTAATCATTTCATGCTTAACTCAGGATGAGAAACAGTTTTACTTGGGAAGTTAGTTGTACAGTAATTTCAGTCTTATCTCTGATTCTCATGAGCGGCTCAACGACAACTTCACTAATACAATTAAATGGATTTCAAGGACCTTGGCACTGACAATTGAAATAAAAATCAAAACGATTTGACATAATCGTTGACGTTGTTAATCCACGTACATCGTCCAGTGTAATAGAATGATAATCACGTGTAGCAAGAAAACTTCCAAATTATCGATTAAAATCAATTTCAACAACGGAATGTTCCATTTCTGTTTTAATAATTTTTTAAACCCATATTAGCGTTTTGTTATTCACCATTGATATGATTGTTGTCACGTATTAAGTGGAATTCGTAATTCGTTCTTTGGAGAAGACCAGAAACAGCGTGGCTCCTTTTGTTATGACTTTTAGTTTGTCGTTGTACAAACCTCTGGAATTTTTTAATTTGTGCGGATTGAGAAGGAGAGAAATAGACAAATGGAGGGAGAAAGCTGTGGCAGGAGTGCAGGCACTGTAAACCATGGGTATAGCATCGACTTTAGCTCCGAAGAAGAAGAAGAAATTTCCGAGGCAGAGAGAACAGATCCAATTTCTCAAAAGTACAACAACAACAGTGATCATTCTAGTAGTATAAAACAGACAAGGGCAGGGGCAAAGCCATTTGCTTCCTCAAACTTATATAACTTGTCTACTGCCACTGGCCAAAGCCTGTCAAATGAAGCAAGCCAAAACCAACCCAAGTTTAGTGTAACGCTGGCGTCAGGAGTCAGTGCAGATAAAAGACAACCTACTACAACCGCTCTAAATAAGTAAGAAATGGAAAATTTGCTAGGTTAAAAGGTTGAGCGATATTGACACTCTGTGCGTATTAATGCCATTCAACCCTTATTCATAATTTTTTATAATATAAATGTTTATTTTCATCTTCCACAATTTCTAGGCTCACAAATCAAGAAAATGCACACAGTATCAGCAACATGTTCTCCGGTGAAAGTGTACAAAGTGGAACAAGAATTCCTCTTCCTGCCGTATACGGAAATTCTTTCCAAAATTCTTCAGTGGGGAGAAAGTCCAGCGTGGACAGTAATGGTTACATCAATCAGGATGTATATATACCCAAAGAATATTTTCGGGATGTTCGACTATCATTAGATTCATCAAAGGCTCCATCCGTCGGCGATTCATTTCAGAATGGGACCAAAGGAACTAGTATCGTCGATGAACAAGAAGATGATCATCCGTGCTGCGAAACTGTCACGTCCCATTATAAGATAGTTTTGAAATATGTGATAGAGCGTCCTCTCTTTTGTTTCTCAATCTGGGCCATCCTGTACATCTACTGGGGAGAAGACGCTTTACCCGGTGGCTCATTATTCGCATTAACAGTTTTGGAAATTGTTGCACTGTGCCTTGGTAAATAATAATTTCTCACAATACCCCAATATTTAATTTTTGCAAGTCATCATGTTTCAAATTCAGGACTGCGATTTTAGCGTGTTAAACATGACCTTTTATTTGCATCGTTTTGTTTAGGTTATTTAGCAGAAGTAATTCAACTCCCAAGTTTTCTCGGTTTTATTGCTGCTGGCATTATTTTAAGAAATGTACCTCACATCAATGTAGCTAAAGATTTGGAGGGAACAGACATTTCAACAGTCTTAAGGTTAGCTGCTCATTCGATTACTATTTATCCCAACAAGTTTATTTTTTCACTTTGTATTACCCAAAACACAGTCATAACGAGATGACAATAGTGTGTAGTGAACTGTAATTCTTTGAATCATCATGATCGGGCGAGTGAAGATTTGATCAGAGTCGAGTAACAATGTCATTCTGTACTAATACTATGCAAACGCATTAATTTAATTGGCAAATAAAGTATATTCCTATAGCGGATCGGGCTTAGTGCATATGGGCTTGCATAAAAACAGATGTGCCATTAAACTGAGAATGACAAAGCCGCCATTGACAGACGGTTAATACTGGAAGCGGTATTAATTTCACTCAAGTTATGTTATAAATGTTTACACAAAGTACATTATTTACTCAAACGAGCTGAAAAAGAGAAACATTACAGGGTAATGTGTTTTGATTTTATAGTCTATTCGCATGATAAAAATTTGACAAGAACGATGTGTAAATTGTAAACAATTTCCTGGTGGCTATAAATAAAAAGTAAAAACTTGAACTTGACATTTTATTATCAAACGACTCTTATTATAACTTGAACTTGTTTCAACATTTCAATTGTTGCAAACAGTTTCACTTAATCTGAAATTGTTACGTTTCCTTTTAACTGAACATAATTCGAAAAAGAATATTTGTCAGTCCTGAAGCAAATTTCAGGAACTGAAATTTAAAAATAGTTGTGCAAACGATGCAAAATGTTTTCAATTCCACATATGTGCAAACTCGCTTCTTCGACTTTCCACTATTTGATTTCAGAGAATTTTGTTTATCTTTTTTATCGCAATAAAGAGTGTTTCGACCAAGGTCTACAATAATCGTAATAAAATGCATAGGATTTGTGCCCAAGGATGCCATGACTTTCAATTTTTGTTTCGTATCTACTTTTCAGGGGAATTTCAATTGTTATCCTTCTGATCCGAGGAGCATTGGCCGTAAATCCAGTCAATATTGTCAAATTTCTAAATATTATTGCTCCTCTTGTTATTGGATCGTGTGTCCTCGAAGCAGTGGCTGCAACGCTGGCAGTTTACTACATCATAGAATTTCCTTTAGAGTGGGCAGCACTTATGGGGTAAGTTAAATCACTTCCTGGTAATCGCTGTATGGGTGATGGATTAGATAGAACGTTTTTGTTTCTATAAATGTTTGCCTTTTTCAGAAACATAATTATATCAGTTTCACATTGTTTTATGACACAATATGCACAATATATTTTTTCCTTTCTTAAAGATGCATTATGGCTGCGTTATCTTCTGTAGCTGTGCTACCGTACCTTGCTCCAACGGAAAAGTTTCTTTCATTAAAGGCAAATCCCTGTAGTTTGTCGCCAAATTATCAAAACGTAATAACAGTTGTAAGAACAGCTTGTGGGCTTGACGCTATAATAGCCATTTGCATGGCTGAAGTTGCATTGGGATTCATCTTCGCGGAAGGTAACTTTTCTCTATTTCGCAATGGGTTGTTTGTTTGTTCGGTTCCTATCAAAACACTTTAGTTCACTTTGGGTTCAATATTCATAGGAGAGGTTGGCTCTGGAGTTTTGAAAGGTGCCGTCGAGGTACTTATGGGTGGATCTTTCGGTCTCCTGTGGGGTTTTCTAACGGCATTTCTTTTGGATGAGGTTCGTACGTGATATCTATGAATGAACTTTTGAGAATTGCATGGAATGTCAATATTGAATTTATTTACTTTAGACTTGTAGCAATGAAAAAAGAACAATAGCGATATTTGCAGGAGGTGTGATGTCACTTATTGGACTTACTAAAATTGGATATCCCAGAGGGGGTAAGTACATTTTCTGCATAAAGAAAACAGTTCCTCGTTGCACTTTATGTCAACTTTATATATTTTTGCAAAACAGGGCCGCTTGCTACATTCGTTGGTACTTTAATTCCTGCCACTTTCTGGAGAAAAAAACAAATAGGTGGTGTGAACAATGTGAGTAGTCATGATTGTCATAAAATTATTAAGGGCATCGGTGGTTCACATTATGTCTCCAATTGCCCCACTAAAACAAATCCATGTCTATGTGTTGTATTATAATTTCACAATTTGCAGGATCAATTAAACGCCTCGTTTACCATATGTTGGTTTCTCTTTCAACCTCTCCTGTTTGGAATTATTGGCGCTAGAACAGATCTACAGCGTGTTGATTGGAGTATTATGATAAAAGGACTGCTCTGCTTCACAATAGCAATTTTGGTAAAATTTTCATTTTCTTTTTTAGCACTAGAATATCAGACATATGAAAACATTTATTGCATTATTTATAAATTGATGCAGGTACGATTGGTTGCATCCTTTTCACTGGTCGGCTGGGGAAAGGCTGGGCTTTCAATAAAAGATAGAATTTATATCTCGATTGCATGGTTGCCAAAGGGTACTGTTCAAGCTGCCCTTGGTCCTGCTGCACTGGACACAACACTTTCTCTTTCAGACCTATCTTCCCCGAAATTGTACGAGGATTTGGGCTTCAAAGTCATGAATCTGTCTGCTCTCAGCGTAATAGTGGGAGGACTGGTTGGATGTTATTGCATCCGATTTCTCGGTCCACGTCTGCTATCGTCGCATAAATAGAAATTATTTCAATTTTGATGAAAAATGTTTAGCCGAGTGACATTGCCAGCAATGGCAGTTTGTATGCCTTAAATTACTAATTTGGGTTATCCTTTCTCAATTATTGGCTTGCTACATTAGTAATTAATCTGAAGGTTTTTAGTTTTTCTTCACTCCGTGGAATTATTTTCCTTATGACTTTTTTGTTTTTGAGGATGACTTTTTACGCTTAAATTATATTTGAGCTATTATAATCAAAAGTTTAGTTTGCGTATAAAGTTCTATTTGTGTCTAAATGACTGTATTAAAATGAATGAAATATTGTGATAAAAAATCTAAATAGTGTTTGATTGACTTAATTTACCTTTGTGGTTGTAAGAAAACTCAAGAAATCTACCTGAAAAATTGTAAACGTAAATGATATCAACAAACAAGTTAAATTGCAATTTGAATGACTAAATGATATGTAAAAATGGAATAAAATAATTGTTGCATTATTTTGAATCAATGACCAACTTTATTTTATCTCACGGTATATTGATGCCAACGCCTCTTTTTAATCTTGGAGAGCTGTGTTGTGGCTTTTGATAACATTATGATTAATGATGAGATGACTATGGACTCACCAGGTATCTTTGAGACGAGTTTAAGAGGTCTGCGCACTCGAAATGAGCATAGAATTCGTCTACATTTTCTTCTTGCTGGACCAGAGCTAGCAATAACAATAACAAAAGATAATTATATGTCTATTTTCATAAATTATTTGAAATTTAATGCTCCGTTTTTTCTATGTGACAATTCTGATTTCTGATGCAATGTTATATATGTTGTTTATAATAATATCCCTATCAGCATTAACTAGCAATCGCAACATCTTTACTGTTACTTACTCGTTCTTACTTCCATCTTAACTTTTTTCTCGTCTTCAGTGAAATCATTATTGAAAGATTGAGTTTGCTTATAAGAACTGTAGAAAACGAGATAAGTTGAGTTAAATAGGCAATAAAATGGAAACCACCAAACTCTTTCTCGATTCCATTTAAATGGCGAGGTAAAATATTTCAGGAAATCAGGAGTGAGAAACCAAAGTTATCACTTCGATCCTCCTATAAGTCGCTGAAAATGTAACCTCTTGTCTTTTGGTTCCGTTTCAAACGTTCATCTGTCAGCTCTATTCGGAGCATTTCATTTCAAAGTTTTATCTTTCTACTTCTTAAAAATCTTGTGATATCATAAGTTGCATATTGGGAAATGATAACCATTACAAACATGAGAAAATGTTTGTAAGAAGTTTCTTAATTAATATACAGATTTCCTTTCCTGACAACCAAGTCTACGTAACATGTGCAATTGCGTCACAAGTTACGTCCAAAGATATCCCACCGAACATGATACGTAAACGTAATGATTAATGAACATTCAATTACGTTTAATAAAAGATGCTTCGATTTTTGTGCTTACCCGGTGACAACGACGATGAACTCCATTGTTTCTAAGGTAAGCACCGCTATGGAGTGCAAAGCGGCTTTGCCAAAGCCTAATGCGAGTATCGCGAAGCCTCCATACATAAGATTGTAGGAAAGTAAGGCTCCGTTAATTTCTAATGACAAGGATAATAAAGTTTCTCCAACCTTCCTTTTTCTTTCGTTGGTTCTAACTCGTGCCAAAAAGCAATTTTTTGCTACAAATTAATGTAAAGTTTGAGGACGAAAGGAACAAGAAAATATTCTACAGCTCCTTTCATTTTTGGCTTTATCAGAAGTTATGACCTTCGTGCACATGTTAGGTAAGAATGTAAAGTCTATATTTTGTGATTGAATGGGCTTCAAAATTACGAAAAGGTAAACTGGACTTTTTCTTCTCATTTTATAGTTCTTTTATTCATTGGCTCATATCTGAGTTCATATAAGCATAATATAGAAGAAAGTACATTGAAATAATGGATCTACCAAATATAATTGAGTCTTAGTGTCAATTAATAAAAATTTAAAATAGTTGTATTACTCGCCCCTGTCGATCTTATCGGTCTAATAATAATTATTATTGCGTTATGAGAATAAAATTTTACTGTAATAGTGAGAATAAATGCTTCGGCAGCTTACTGCGGATATAATGTGAACTTATGAGAACGTAGAGAATAAATCGAGTGATGGTACTGGTAACCTTCTAAAAATGTAATAATTTAATAATGTATGTGTAATATACGTCTATAACCGAGCGGCGGTCATTCCTGCGCGTGGGACGTGCGACATTTTTTATCGATAGTCATTGGTATTTTTCTAAAGGTTACATTACATTAAACATTCTACGTCCGATTTAATTAAAAACATCTATTATGGCCTAGTGAAATAAATTAAATTTAAGTATCATACTATAGGTGTAGGTGTCTGAGAGATTGGCAATTTGGTTGAAGCGTCTATCACTTAATACACTTCTGCGTTAATTAAAAGTGCTCGGGAAGATGTATTGGGATTATAGTAGCTTTGAACTGGATTTATGGGATGAAACAAAATACGGCGCAACTCTTCATACTCTGCGGTGTTTTTAACTGAAACTGAAACTCCGTCAACTAAAAAAGAAGAACCATGTAATTAATGTTTGTAACGTCCCAAGATATATAAAGTATAATTTATATACACATACGTAGCTTCATTACCTAAAGCGTTTCCGAATCCTCGACCGTAAAAGTGATGCACGGTAATGATCGCCGCGATCACCCCAAAATGAGCCACTAATGCAATGACTGAGATCACATGGCTACTCACAACTAGAGCTGGTTCACTGCTTCCTGTCCACTTCAAATTCTACGAAACCCAAACATGAGAATATTAAACATTCATCCCATTATAATTGCATTTCTCCAAAATACAATATAAGAAGCTTGCATAATAAATGGCAACGACTTTATACCCGAATAAACAGACACAAAATGTACGCTGGTTGAATCGCACTGACAAAATAGAAGATCCAGGTTAAAGCATGATTTTCCTTTCTCACCTAAGATTTATCAAGTATGAATTATGTAGAAACATTTCGTGAATTGAGCTTCCATTTAAAAATGTTATAAACTTTTCTTACAGCATGATAGCCCAAATAAATCCACATGATGATAAACACGGAGCCAGCAGCCAAAGTTGCAATCTCGTGGAGGACAATATTTGAGAATCCATTGCGGAGAAATAACAAAAGCGCTGAAAGACTAATTTCCATATCGAAAACCATTAGACTAAATCCGAAAAAGAGACTCCGCAAAATACTGACACGATTCATGTCTGTGCCAACGGTTCTGAAAATAGCCTGCTCCAGGGAAAAATACTTCCAGGCCACAGCGGACCCCGTCAAAACATTGACTGCTGTGAGGGCGGACCTTGCAAAGAATAGTATCTGTAATTTACAGATACAAAAGGAGAAAAGGTGTATTTATTTCGTTTCGGGAAGATCATTCATTAGAAAGATTTAGAAGTAATTTTACCATTTCAGGATCTGTTCGATGTGTTGCAAGTCTGTCCGGTGGATGCACAACGCTGTACAAGGTGTAGATGAGATCAACCAGCCACATGCTGAAGACTGTCATTGTTTGCATAATAATTTGAAATGGCTGCTCCCGGAATACGCCATGGAACAGGAAGTACATGGAAAAAACTAAATGAAGCAAGAAGTTGAGCTAGTACATGAGATGCTCTTACTCCGGAAAACGAAATAAAAATTATCTAATTAACTTACTGAAATTAACGAGAATGACTGTTGATATGACATAGTGATCCGAATTACTCATGTATTTGTACATCAAGTAACCCGCCAATGTCAGGTACGCACAGTTGTTCAAAAGCGAAATTATAAGATGAATCCATTCGTGCAATCGGAAGTCCTTGCATGACTTTTCACTCTACAAGAGAAAAAATACAGCTTGAACTTTCTAATTTCAACAAATCCATTTTTATACTATCTAATCTGTCTATTACGATCACGTAGGGGCGGCATAAAATATGACAATTATAGAAACGGCCGTTATAACTACTATGTCATGACTTTTATACACTGCTAGTCAGAGTAACAAGTTCCTCAAAGTTTCATGGAGGAAAGTTTTATAAACAGATAGAAATAATTGCCTGTAGTATGTAAGTCGGTACTATCTGTAGATGCAAGTCAAAACAAATCAAACTATTTCTTGTTGGCGAATTCAACATAGCATACAAGTAAAGTTCGACGGAATTACGTCAGTCGAATCTGCGCAGCAGATCTCAACTTTCTGCTTTGGACAGTTCTTTCTTACCAAGAAAAGCCAACGTCACATGTCAAGTCAAGCATTGGCCAAATTGAACCAAAAGGAGTACGAAGAATGAAATGATTTTGTTTCTATCTTTCTACTTTCTTACAAGTCTATATGATAATACATAGAATTTTGACTTTTTTGAACTGGAGAATGTAATCTAATATCTACCCATAAATTGTGTGCATTTGTTCTTTGTTACATTATACATTATTATTTCTCTTTGTTGCCTTTCCATGACATAACCATAACCAGACCAAAGTCATTTTTTAATCGACAGTAAAAACTATTATTCTCGTGATCATAATGTGATGACTCATTTTTCAGAATAATGTAATGTTGCAAAGTGGTAAAATGCGGTTGAGTCAATAATATGTAATGCAAATCATCCAAACAAACAATGTTAGTCGCTAATATCTAAATCTATAAAAGTAAACCTGCGAATAAAACAAGCCTTTTGGAGTACATATCCCTCTCATAATGCTTGCAGTGTTGGTAATGAGTCGTTATTTTTATAATTAGTAGATTATAGCCAATTAGGTACGTGTTATAATCTGTTTGTTAATTTCTCTGAAAGGTTGTATAGAGTATATTATATGTATACAAAACACTTCTACATAAACATTTTCAATATAACTTCAGGTGAAAATAATTAGAAACAATCATGAAGAATGATGGATTATATTTGTGATATTATACTAATTAATATTCCATCAATCATTCTTGCAGATGGTTGAAAGGAAGTCTATAGCTAATTCATGTACATAAACCACATAACTGCTATCATTGTATATCCTAAATTATTACGAAACGAAACCGGCCAATAATATGTATACTACCAATACAGAGTAGACTATAGGTAGTTTTATTCAATTTAAGTGCAAACGGCTTGCAATTTAAAGTATAATTAAAAGATAATCTTCCATAAACTAGAATAATTTTTTATAATTTAAGTTAGCAATAGAATAGTTAAGTCTTGTCAGAAAAGAGAAAATGATAATTTATTTCTTAATAACAAACAATTAGAATTGATCCTATGATGATTTCAACATTATCTATTAATTTTTGTTTTGTTTTTCTTACGTTATCCACAATTATCGATTGATTGCAGGCATTTGGATCCGAGGCGTTGCCACCTGATCCCGTTGGGGAGATAATATTACTAGCACTAACTATGGCAAATGAGTCATCGTATTCATGACTATATTCAAATGAATGATCCATCATTGTTGCAAGCTTGGGATAAACTTTCACTCTTTGTATTTTTAGCTAGCTGCAAAATTGATTATTACTGCCACCTATAAAAATCGTCACCTGAAACCAGACCGACCTTTTTTACTAAACCTGCGCTTTCACATAATCACTTCACTATTAAAGTATACCCAAGCTACTCAGACAAAATGATTAATTTCCCCCATGATCAAATATTATTTAAACTCCATAACTATATTTCCAAACTCAACTTTTCCAGCCGCACTAAAAATAATCTTCGAAGTGATTCTCGTCTGTGCACTCTTGGCATTTCCTTATTCGAATATTTTAATTTCTTTCTTTTTTCTCAGGGCTGTGTCATTTAGTACATTACATACCCTTTAGTAGAAGAGTATTTTAATAAAGTGGCAAACTATTGAATGAATCCATTGAGGGCGAACGAGATGAAATGTCTCCTTTTTTAGTTGTTCGTCATATCACATGGAAGTTTGTCTTGCGAAGTAATAAATGCGCACAGTCATGTTACTAGTATTTAATTATGGTGTTTGTATGGATTGAAAATATTATTGTGTTCATTCATGTTGGTTTCGTCTCGTAGGTGCAACTATAATAATTTTTTAGCCCTCGTCCTTCTTCCTTGTTGTTTTCTACGCTGCACCACACTGGCTGCTCACATAACATATCGTTTTAGCCGTAGTAAAGTACTGAATATTATTCTTCGAAGCTATCATTATAAAACCCTCACTATCATATCATGCAGAAAAAATAAAAAGCTGACTGTGCTTATAGGTTAGTTTTCTCCTTCACTCGTTATTTCCTACTTCTCATTCACTGACTCAACCATTCTTTTGTGGTCGGAGAAGGGAATCATCGATCATCATAAATAACATCATCCGTATTCTGAGTATTCATGTAAAAGTATGTGTTATTACTCGAGTGAGTGTATGAATATAACTACTATATTGACCCATAACATGAAGAATAACATCATTGCATGTAGCAAAACATGAGAGAAAAAAGTCAGATGATAAGATTCGCCATGCCTAGCCTCGTTTCAGCTGTTCCTTATTGTAAGCCTTATGGAGTATCGAACAAAGAACGTGCTAAACCTCAGTATAGTACGTGAGCGTAGTACGTGCTTTCGAAAGCAATGAGAAAAAGAACTTTTCCCCTTAATCTTCTTCATCTTTCTTTTCTGGAAAAGAAAAAAACTAACAATGCATCTTCGACCTCACTCAATAATTCAAGCTTGATATATTTTATAGACCAAATTGTAATGGCACTGATTCATATTTCGTGTCGTATTTCATCAAATGTAATGTAAAGGGTATTCCAGCTATGACTGCATTTAATATTGAAATATTGAATATACTGCATTTATCGCATTAGTCAGATTTCAGATAAGGTCTGAGAGAATTTTTTTTAGACATCAGTCATTTAGTTTTAAATTGTAAAACCTCACACTCTTCAATGGTAGTAGTTTCATATCTTACAAAATTGTACCTGCAGTCGAATTTGATGTTACATTTAACATTACCTACCGGTATCTAAAATTTATATACAAAATATGCTTTGAGCATATTATATTTTTTGTTATAAGCAGTATTTGAACAATAAATAAATTGTTAACCGGAAACCCCTTTCCAATCCGCAAAACCCGAAAATTGCATTCCGCGCTATTGCTTGGTCTAAAAAATATGTATCAAGTTTGATGTCGTGATTTAGCCTAAATCATTTAGGTCGAAGATATACTATCTAATACATGGACACAGACAGTGAGTACAAAAAAGAGTTGATAGGTACTCAACGCGGTCATCTACGTTCAACGTTCCACGACTGCATAAAATAGATTTTGTTTTTGTTTTTTGCTTAAAGTAATGGCTTCTTTCTTAAAGCAATGCTTTTTTGTTTGAATTATGCTTTTTTAATGCTTTTTTGCTTTTTAAATTTTACCAATTTATTGCTAATTTACCTATAAACTAAATACACATTAAAAGTTAAGCAGGGGTGAAATTCGAGTTTGCCTTTTAATTCTTATTTTGTTTTTGCCAAAGCACGAAGTGTACCCCCTCTCAAATTCGTGCATATGATGCAATCTGATGCATTATGCATATCAAAATGACCGGAATTTGACGTAGAACATGAATCTATTGCCGTTTCTCCCCATAATAACCGAAGCACTCTAAATGAGTGAAGTAACAAGTACGTATATAATATGCGAATGAAATATTAAAATACAACATTTAACATTTGTCTTTATTAACATTTTGATGTATGGAATACATTGTATTCCACGACCCGCTTGAATTAGATAATAAAACTGCCTTGATAACATGCACTAATCGAAATGAAAAAATGAAATAAAAGCATTTTGTAATAAGGCGATGATTCTTAGCGGTGTATACAGTGCCCCTCCATATTAATTGGTGATTTTGATAGAGTTTCATTGAGGTGAATATATCAAAATCAGGTAACACATAACGGTTATTTTTGAACATACATTTGATAGAGTAGACGTTTGGCTACAAGATGATGCTTTCATAAATTACATATCTTAAAAAATTAATTTTCTACAAGCAAAACAAAATGAAAAATTGACAAATCAGCGTTTCATAATAATTGGTGATTT